>LBNU01031778.1:1176-11555 GCA_014162995.1 Artemisia annua
TAAATAAACATATTTTATATCACTTACAAGCTTGAGAACTCAAAAATAACTCGAGTCCAACTTATATAAGGTTTAGCCCAACTAATTTTCCATTTGGAGCTCACTTTTTTCCCCAAAATTTCAATCTACAGCTCAAGATCCCGCCCCTTTTTTCCCCAAAATTTCAATGGCCGCCCCTTTTTCCCCAAAATTTCAATCCACAGCTCAAGATCCCGCCCCTTCTTTCCCAAAAATCAAAACCCAAACACTAGTCAGATCTATCTTCTCTCTATTCATCTCTTCTCCTTCTCCCTAGAACCGACTCACACCACCGCCTTATCTCGCCGTCGTTCCACCAACCATCGCTCCTCCACGCCATCACCGTCATCAATACAAGGGAATTGTATGGGAGAGTTTGTTTGCTTCGGTGTTGTTTGGTTTGAGATAACCACCACATCCACCACCTTCACAGGGAAGCCACCATCACCCTCATCTAACCTATCCTACTCTGTTCATGGGTATGCTCAAACACATATTTAATTTATATTTTCTTAAATGTGTAATCGAATACAAAATTATTTATATTGATTTTCGTGGATTAATTAAAACTAGCCTAAAACATGTTTTTTATTATAAATTCGTGTGGTGGTAACCGTTGCAGGTAGACTTATTAAGACGACATAGTTTTCCTGTTTATTGAAATGGAGACAATCGACGTGTTCTAAGTCATCTATCCAAAGATTAACATAACATCTGTTATATAGGAAATTAACTCAAATATGGTTGCTTTTTGTGAAACTGTTTCATTTGTACCAAATGTGACTGATTTGCTTGCTTGGAAATGTGTTTGACATTTATTCGTTCCAAGTTTGGCACTGCAGAACATTTCAACCATCTGGATTATTTGTTGCCCGTGGTGGTTTTTGATGCTAAACTTATATTTAGTACATCTAATTTTGTCGTCTTTTATGTTAGCATTAAGCACGTTACTTGTTTCTTGCAGGGGCTACATTCTATTTTCACGGGTGAGGATGATACGTGGGATTGCGACCACGCAACAGGTTTTACCTCTCAAGGGATCTTGAGAAGCTTGCAATCCCACCAGGCAGTGTACCTGGTCAGTGTAGTATAGTGTAGTGGTAAGTACGGGGGATTGATCGTTCTCTCACAGGGAATAGTGTTCGTTAGGATAGAAAAACTACTCTAATAGGTCTAAAGGTGAAGGAAGATTATTTTTGTATTTTTATATTTTTTGAAAGCAAGTAAAATCTCAGGTTTTGGAGGAATGGGCGGAATTAGTTGCTAGTCAACTAACCCAAAAACTACAATTGCAATAAAATAAAATAACACGAAATTAAAAGGTTGTGAAAACTTATATAGAGACAAATGTGTTTACTTAGACTTCCTTACTCTCTAACTATCTTTTACCGGTTAATTGGTGTATGTATTACTTGTGTGGATGACGGGTGTATTCCTTAACAATTCATGGGGTGGCATACATATCTCCCCAATTCTATGAGCTCTTATCTCCTCCTACAACTATGCGTACACATAATCATAGGGATTGTAAACAGTGGCTCATGCGTTAAATACTACCTTAATAACCTAGTATGCCTTAGTTACATGTTTCTTAAGACGTTCAAGCATGTTACCATATAGGAGTATTGCCAGTTTTCTTAAGCCTAACATTGATGAAACATTCATCCCAACAAAGTAATAACACACCAATCAACCAATAATTAATAGTTAGGTTTCATTAGATCTAAGCAAACACAAGAAAAATCTAGCCTATCATATTAATCAAAAGACAAGCATAAGATATAATTAACCAACACATAGACATATTGGTTAATTTAGGTGAGGACTTATCTTTAATTGAACATGAAGGATTCAAGGGTGAAAAACCCTTGAAAATACAGCTAAAATCGTCTTAAGGTTTATCCCAAAAGTTCCCCACAAAGTTCCACACTAATGAATGAAAATTAGGAAAATATATATAGATTTTACTTTCTGACGGCGTCAGGTTATAGAGTCTGACGCCGTCAGCTCGCCGCCACTAGGGTTCTCGGATGGCCTAGATCTACTTCTGACGCCGTCACCCTCTAAATCCTTCTGGGCCGTCACTCTTTAGCTTATAACCTGACGGCCTACACCTTGTAACACCTGACGGCGTCAGGTGTAAATGTTCCAAAATCTTTCTGGCCCGTCAAGTGTAAAGTAGTTTCACTCCTTTGTCAATGTTGTCTGACGGCGTCACCTTGTGACTCTGACGCCGTCAGGTAGAAAATCCAGCTTCTTTTGAGACTTTGTCGTTTTCTTCACTTTTATGCTCCAAAAACGTCCAAATATGCATGTTTTCCAGAACTCTTCTCAAAAGTACCTAAAATGACAAAAGGAACGATTTAGGGCAATATTTGATCATATTTACTCGAATTAGGGATTAAATGACCCCTTAAAACGGGTACACTTTTCGTCTCATCAAATACCCTTACACTTGAGGTTTGCTTGTCCTCAAGCAAATAAGCTTTTATTTCAATCAAAATATGAGTTAGGGGTCATTTAACACGAATATAAAAGTAACTACAACAAGTAGTCATTCGACCCTAATCATAATAAGCACAAAAATCATACACTAGCACCTCACAAATAGTGTTTGGATACTCTGATATCTCAAGTGTCATAGAATTATATCTCATAAATGAAAACGGAAAATATCTCTCACTACCTGTCATAGCAAATAGATTACCATAGGCTTGGGAGAGGATCAATTACTCCTCCACTAGGCGTAAGCACCTAAGATAAACTATCAAAGAGAGCTTTCAAAAAGGGTTATAATGTAAGGTGTAGGGATATGATAAACACGGTTTGGTTGGAATAAGGGTATTTTAATGGTGGCGAGTTAACTATCATGATCAAATACATGCACTATACAATGTTGCTAAGCCAAGACTCGACTCAATCTTAAGCTAATAACAAAATAACAAAAACATAAACAAACATAAAGGAAACGGGATGGTAGTCCGTATGTTTTTCTACTTTCTTTTTCTAATCTTTTTTTTTGTATTTTTCTTGATTTTTCGATTTTTTTNAAATACATGCACTATACAATGTTGCTAAGCCAAGACTCGACTCAATCTTAAGCTAATAACAAAATAACAAAAACATAAACAAACATAAAGGAAACGGGATGGTAGTCCGTATGTTTTTCTACTTTCTTTTTCTAATCTTTTTTTTTGTATTTTTCTTGATTTTTCGATTTTTTTTTTTTGCATACATTCTTACCCTACCATCCGAAATAATACATCATAGGGGCCTCGGTTCTCCCCTTACGCTTGAACTTTTACATAACTTTACAATTACTATTCTAATGACTCGAATTAAGATAATTGAAAAACTTGGAGTATTTTTAAAATATTTAGCACATGTGGGGGTAATAATGTTGTTCTTCCCTATTACTCCATTACACTAGTACTTTACCCATGAGTCCCAATCGTCCCAAAACAATATGTACAAGGGTATGACTCGACTTAGCAACCATGTAATCGATTAGATAATTAACAAAGGGTTTAACAAATGTTGTCACAATAATGCACTAAAGGTGAGAGCATACAAGGTAGGCTAAGGCGATTTGGGTGTACATTTAAGTGGGGTGTAACAAATTCTCACTTTGAGTAAGATGCTCAAAGATCGAAACGAAAAGATAGGCTCTTAGGGGTGTACTAGGGGTATCGTGTACCAAAAATGGGTACATCGCCAAGGGTATGGGAGAATTACTTGACTAATGTAGCCAAAGTAATTAAAACAAAAAACACGGGTGTAAAAACAAAGGGTTAATCCTAATGCCTCTTATCATGTAGTAGATCTAACTACACGAATGTAGTCTCACTTGTGGATTTGAGATGGTCCTAACGCAAGTTCTAGAATCTAAGCGCTACCGGTACACACATCATAGCATCAAAGATGGATGCTTTTCCTACCAATTCTAGGGGTGAACCTCACATATTTGGGGTGGAAAATTTTTTAGTGGTACGGTTTTGTGCTAGTCATATAATTTCCTATCCATGAGACGCTTATTAAGACCAAAGTCTCACTTCTAAATGTTGTAAAAAATTTTAAATTGGCGCTAAAATTACCCTAACAAATATTTCTCTCGGTTTTATTACAAATTTACTATCAAACAAACAAAAATCAAGCGCAATTGTATTCTCTAAGGCGTCTTCATTTACCCCCTTACACTTAAACCGAACATTGTCCCCAATGTTCAAATAAAAGACGTAAAAGTAAATAAAATGAAAGAATGAAATCAAATACTCCCCTGATTCGTTTGCTGTGGATAGTGAGGTAACATGGTTAGATCTTCTTCCAAGAAAGATGAACGCTCAAAGCTTCCCTTCCGAAATATAAATCATTTTCTTGTCCAAAATAACCTGTTAACCTGCGAAAAAGATAAAGGCCAACCTCGCATAAAATCGGCGGTATAATCTATAATAGGATATAATACTTGTGGAATGAATATTTTTGCAGAATTCCTGGAGATTATAAGTTAGAGAATTAACAAAAACTTTTTATTTCCGGAAGAAAAACAAAACTTTCACAAATTGCAGAAAAATATTTCCTGACGCTGTCAGGTTGTAACACCTGACGCCGTCAGAAATGATCTGACAGAATTCTCATATTAAGTTTCCGGAAAAATTCTGGAAAAACTATACCTTACTTCCTGGAATTCCTGCAAAAATTCATTATGACTCGATACAAGCATTTGACTCAAACAAATACTAATATGTATGTTAATTTACATTGTTATGATTCATGTTCATTAGTTCTTATAAACCGATTTAGATTTCCCTTACACTTTGCTTTTGCAAAATACCTTTATATGTAGTTAAGACGAAGTTAAAAACAAAATAAAGCACTTTCACAAGTTAGTTTGAATCATGAATCAATAACAAGAAATATCATACATACTGAAACAAATAAAAACAAACAAATAAAACACACAAAGCTGATAAACCAACAACCATGATAAGGATAATCCTACATGCAATAAAAAGAACAAATTGTCATACGAGTTTAAAGGCCAACAGAGGCCGAATCCTAAATTATTACAAGCCAAATTGTCCAAAATCACACATTCAAAGATAAAATTGTCCAAAAATCATAAAACTAAATCATACAATCACTGAGGTGGGGGACCCTGGCGGTAGTCGTAGCCGTAGGGGAAATGTCCATAGTACCCGTAGGGTGGGTAGTCCTGCTCACGTCCAGGGAAGGGGTCAATCTGCAAGTGTGGGTCCAACTGATCACGCGTGGATAAATGCTGCATCTGTCGAAGAGTGTGATCATACATCCAATCGAACCTGTCATCAACCCTGGCTCTCCAGGTGTCAACCTGACCCATCCATGCTCCCTGGTGAGCCTGCCAGTCTCCCTGACTCATGTGCCGGTAGTAGTCAGCGGTCCCGGTCTCATACCCCCCATGCTGCTGCTGTGGTGCTTCCTCCTCATCATCATCATCATCGCCACCACCAACTGCAGCCTGTCTAGGTGCCCACCAAGCATACTGGCCCCCAGCTAACTCCATCACTACGTTCATCTGCTTCAGGGATCTGACCCTGACCACCCTACATACCCCTGAAGAGCTCAGATAGTCCCTAATCTCAGGTGTCAGGACCCTGTATGACCTAGCTAGCTTGGTGATGAACATCCCCCCATAGATCAAGCCATTGGCCCTCTCCCCGACCGCACCCTGAAGGTAACTAGCTACCCAAAAAGGGATGTTGCAGTAAGCCTCCCCGGAGTAAATCGTGTAAAGGAAGAAGAGGTCCAAAAGGGTGATCCTATGTTGGGAGCTATGCCTCCCAGACAGGGTGAATGAAATACACCGATGAGCCAGCCTAACCCTCGGGTCCCTAATAGCAGAGGCCGTAGTGCCCCCAGATGCATACATCCCATCTCCAATAGTAGGCCAAAACAGTGCACTCCTCATGTCATCCCTGACAGTCATCCCCTGACTCAAACTAGCAATGAAGGCCCCCTGGGTAGCCTCGTGTTGCCCATAAAGACCCAATCTCCAGCCCAACTCAAGAACAGAACAAGAACGGTCCTCCCCTCCTAGCCTAAAGTAAACCGATGTAGCCCCCACATCATCCCTAGCTGCCCCAACATCAAAGTAATAAGTGGCCAAAAACTCACGCACAAGCTCATCGTACACCTGCTCATGCAACCTAAACAAGCTTACCCATTGTGGACCTGTGAAGTCATCGGTCCGTATGCTGTTAACAAAGGCTTGCTCAAGACCACTGTTAGCCAGGAAATTCCAATCAATGATGGCACCATGGTCGATGTCATGGTTGCGCAGTTCGTGGTACTTTGTTGTTGCCTCATTTCCATCAAAAACACCCCAACTTCTCACTACATCCGCCAAACTAACTTGGGCGGCCCTAGATGACCCAGCCCTGTGGCTCCTGGATCGCTTACTCATTTCCTGAAACAAGGCAAGAAGAGCGAGGGAGGTTAGGAACAAGATTGAAAGCAAAATTGGGACATCAGACAGTTCTGACGCCGTCACGCCTAACGGGCTGACGCCGTCAGAATCTGCAGATTTTTGAATTCAAGATTACGAGGGAAAGTTCAAGTATGAAACTTGTAGATCCTTGACCCAAACACCCCTTGTGACAGGAAAATGGCCAATAAGCCAAAGGGTGGTGGTCGAATCCACAATCCCCTAACGCAATACTAAACCCAATTGAAGTTTTAACTAATTAGTGCCTTAATCCTTGCTAACATTACATCAACTACAAGGCATTGCTAAGTTTTCAACCTCAAATTGATCCTAGGGTTTCGTATTTTGGGGATATCCAAAATTGATGGATCGAATAGATAATTAGAGTAGGAAAGATGGAGAAGAGATACTTACCACGTGGAGAATGACGGTGAAATGGCACGAATTGGATCTTGGAGATTCGGTGGTGGAAGGTGGGGTGGATAATATTTGTGGGGTTTGTGATGAAAGTGATGGATTAGAAGTTTATAAAAGCTGGGCGGACGAGCTGACGCCGTCAGGTATAAAGGCTGACGCCGTCAGGTGTATGCAACTTTCAGAAATTACAATTAAGCCCTTGTTCTTTTTAAGAGTTGTTTTGTGGCATTGTAACTTTGACCATAGAAGTGCTTCGTAGTCAGAAAGTGCCTCCCGGGTCAAATGTTTTGTTACAATCGTTGGGCGTAATCTTAACTTTCCCGGGTTCGGTCGTTGCCCTATTTAATCCCCAATCTTCGTCGTGGCAAGTATCTGTCGAGTGGGGGAAACTCCCAAAGTGAATTTTGAAATGAGGGTACGCTTGGATTGGGCGTCTTTTACTCCGGGCTTAAAACCGAATGTTCGTTTTAACTTTGTGAAAGCTAGGGGTTGTAACCACAATGCTTCCCACGAAGATACTATGGGCCTGAGGGTTCTTTTCTTTGCAAGAGGGTCCAAAACGATGAGAGGAGGGTAAGGGTGAAGTCTCGGAAGAGGAGTATCACCACTCACCTCGTTACATGGTTCATTAGGGACTGGAAGTTCAAAGATCTTTTCGATCTTCTTGTGTGAGGCTTCTTCCCTAATTTTCTCCTTTATTTTTGAGATAAATTTTTCTGCCAGTTCCATGAAAACGTTTTGGGTGTTTTTCAAGTGAGCCTCCAATTGTTGGATTTGTCTCTCCTGATTGTTCATGAAAGTTAGCATTATTCCTTCGAACTCATCTTGTCGCGAGGGGTGAGGGAGCGTATGTCTGTCGATCGTGTTTACACATTCATCTCCCTCAACCCAAGGCGCCTCGGCTTTCATAAGAATCTCAATCTGCCTTTTTATGTTATCAAACAACTGATCTTGGGTTGCACTCATGCAATTAAAAACTCCTTCTTCCGAGAAAGTTGAGTCCATCCATTCTTCCTCTTCGTACTGAGCTAACTCCTCAATGACTTCCCAGCACCTGTCGACGCTGAGCCTACTCAGTCTTCCTTTGGCAGCGTAATCTATGGCTCTTTTAGTATGATGATTTGCCCCATCATAGAATCGTTGGATCTGTAGCCAAGGATCTAGGCCATGGTGAGGGACTTTTTGGAGTAAGTCCTTGAATCGAGTCCATGCCTCGTAGAGGGTTTCGTCTTGGCGTTGTTGGAACGCCAAGATATCATTCCTTAGCTTGGTAGTTCTCCCCGGTGGGAAAAATTGAGCTAAGAAGCGAGTTGTGAGATCATCCCAAGAGGTGGTGGATCCTGCGGGTAGACGCTCTAGCCACTGACTAGCATGGTCTCGCAGAGAGAATTGGAAGAGACGTAATCGGGTAGTCTCTCGAGTGGCAACATCAAGGTCTATAGAATCTACGATTTTGAGGAAATCCTTGAGATGTTGATTTGGATCTTCGGAACGAAGTCCATGGAATGCGCATCCGCTTTGCACCAACCGGATGGTGTCGGATCGCAAGGGAGTGACATTGGCTCCTTGAGTGAGCTCAATGGTGTTGCGATAGCCATGGTGGCTAGGTCGGGAATACTCTCCTAAGGTACGGGCTCTAGGAGGTTGGTTTGGTTGTGGTTGGTGGTTTGGTTGAGGTGGGTTGTTGGGATCGAGGATGTTACCACCTTCCATGTTGGCGGATGGTAATGGTTACGAACAAAAACACGAAGAAAATAGATAGACTAAAGAAATCCTAGAAAAATAAAATAAAAATCTCACTAGAAAGGAATCTAGTGAGTAGACCTAATAAAATAAAAAATTCTACCTAAACAATAACTATTCCCCGGCAGCGGCGCCAAAAACTTGATGAGCGTGGGATTGCGACCACGCAACAGGTTTTACCTCTCAAGGGATCTTGAGAAGCTTGCAATCCCACCAGGCAGTGTACCTGGTCGGTGTAGTATAGTGTAGTGGTAAGTACGGGGGATTGATCGTTCTCTCACAGGGAATAGTGTTCGTTAGGATAGAAAAACTACTCTAAAAGGTCTAAAGGTGAAGGAAGATTATTTTTGTATTTTTATATTTTATGGAAAGCAAGTAAAATCTCGGGTTTTGGAGGAGTGGGCGGAATTAGTTGCTAGTCAACTAACCCAAAAACTACAATTGCAATAAAAATAAAATAACTAAACTATTGTGGTTGTGAAAACTTATATGGAGACAAATGTGTTTACTTAGACTTCCTTACTCCCTAACTATCTTTTACCGGTTAATTGGTGTATGTATTACTTGCGTGGATGACGGGTGTATTCCTTAACAATTCATGGGGTGGCATACATATCTCCCCAATTCTATGAGCTCTTATCTCCTCCTACAACTATGCGTACACATAATCATAGGGATTGTAAACAGTGGCTCATGCGTTAAATACTACCTTAATAACCTAGTATGCCTTAGTTACATGTTTCTTAAGACGTTCAAGCATGTTACCATATAGGAGTATTGCCAGTTTTCTTAAGCCTAACATTGATGAAACATTCATCCCAACAAAGTAATAACACACCAATCAACCAATAATTAATAGTTAGGTTTCATTAGATCTAAGCAAACACAAGAAAAATCTAGCCTAGCATGTTAATTGAAAGACAAGCATAAGATATAATTAACCAACACATAGACATATTGATTAATTTAAGTGAGGACTTATCTTTAATTGAACATGAAGGATTCAAGGGTGAAAAACCCTTGAAAATACAGCTAAAATCATCTTAGGGTTTATCCCAAAAGTTCCCCACAAAGTTCCACACTAATGAATGAAAATTAGGAAAATATATATAGATTTTACATTCTGACGCCGTCAGGTTATAGAGTCTGACGCTGTCAGCTCGCCGCCACTAGGGTTCTCGGATGGCCTAGATCTACTTCTGACGCCGTCACCCTCTAAATCCTTCTGGGCCGTCACTCTTTAGCTTATAACTTGACGGCCTACACCTTGTAACACCTGACGGCGTCAGGTGTAAATGTTCCAAAATCTTTCTGGCCCGTCAAGTGTAAAGTAGTTTCACTCCTTTGTCAATGTTGTCTGACGGCGTCACCTTGTGACTTTGACGCCGTCAGGTAGAAAATCCAGCTTCTTTTGAGACTTTGTCGTTTTCTTCAATTTTATGCTCCAAAAACGTCCAAATATGCATGTTTTCCAGAATTCTTCTCAAAAGTACCTAAAATGACAAAAGGAACGATTTAGGGCAATATTTGATAATATTTACTCGAATTAGGGCTTAAATGACCCCTTAAAACGGGTACACTTTTCGTCTCATCAATTTCTCATTTTTTTTTGCAGAAAGTAGCTGATGAAAAAGATCAAGTAAGGAACCTTGAATGTTGATGATGGCACTGATGCCATGACAGTTGTGTTAAGGAAAATGGAGGTTATGCAAAAGGAGTGGGAAGTAGAGTTACATAT
>LBNU01031778.1:11572-25388 GCA_014162995.1 Artemisia annua
GTTTGCCAATTAGACTCATGATGGAAACTTGCAAAAGCAAGCTAAGGGTGGCGAAAGAGATGACTCAGGTTTTAAATAATTCGAGTTTTATTCAATTGAAATACCCTCTTTTATTAACTCTACTGCCCACTGTCTCAATCCGTAACATCCCTTTTCCTTAACCAAAACACAGCTGTAATAAGCAAGCTAAGGCGGCGAAGATCAACAGGTTTTCAATTATGGTTACGTTGAAATTTGATTATATGAATGACTTACCATTGTATATATATTTGGGTTCATTTAGATACATTCGAGTTTGATTCAATTGAAATACAATCTTATATATAGTTTTGCGTTCATTTATATACATTCTTTTTTATATATATTCTAGCAGTAGTAGCTCTGCTCCATGCAGTACGTAACGTAGTATAGCAGTACTAACCATTTGTTTTGTTAGGAATACGATTTTGCATAAGAAAGATTCGGTCACCCCAGATACGATTAAGCATTGGTTAGCTCGTAGTATTTATAATAGTTAGTAATACGTAGATTAGAAGTAGTTAGTAATCGTGGAAGAAGGACGGGTCTTTACCCACTGTATGCCTGATCCACAACCCAAGTGGCAAAAACTCATGTACATATAAATACCCTCTCCATCCTTGGAGAGGGTGAGCCTTCTCTAATCTTATTTTCTTTTTTTTGGTTTCTTTCTCTCTCTAAGGTTCCACTCTCTCTACTCTTTCTCTCTCTAAAACTCTTCTCCTAATCCTCTAATGTTCTTCTTCTTCTTCTTTCTTTAATTCGATCCACATAAACATAAAACCATACAAGTTATTTATATTCTTCAATTGGTATCAAGAGCCAAGGTTTCATCTTAGGACTTGGTTTTATCGGATTTATTCTTGCTCTTGTGGTTTATTCTTGTGGTTCGAATTGGTTTTCTTCATTTTCATTGTTTTCACCACTGTTTGATCTTGGTTGTGGCTTGTTTTAGCTTTATGTTGGTACTTTTGTGATTCGGTTAGTCTTAGTTGCTGGTTTGGTGATTGGTTTGGTTGTTACTCGTGTCTATTGTGGTTTGTTCTTCGTGGCAGTTTTTATACTGCTTGTGTCCTTGGGCAGCTTTTAGTAATAACGTTTAAGTATTTTTTAATGGTTTAGAAGTCTTAGTGGTCTGCTGGTTCTAAATGGGATAAACTGCATAATAGTGACTTTTTCTTTGTCCTGGTATTCATGTTCTTCATAGCGGTTACATTTTCTTATTAGCAGTTACCACATTTTTTTCTTTTTGGTCTGTTGGGATAAAAACAAAAAGGGACGAGTGTGACAGGTTTGTCACATAGTCAGTTCTGGGTCCAGTGGTTAGTACTTTAGCAGCGGTTACCATGTTTTAGCGGTTAAGTCTGAGTTATTTAAGTCAGCGGTTATCTCGTTTGTCAGCGGTTAGTTCGTTTAGTAGCGGTTATTGTTTGGTGCTTTACCTTAACAAAACGCTGCCCAAATTTCATCAAGTCAGCGGTTAGATCATCAAGTGGTTATTTGTTTCAGTGGTTTACTTATTCAACTCAGTGGTTCACAAAAGGTTTTCATTCGGTTTTAATTAACACGTATTCAAGAAAAGGTATTAGAGAGATCTCAGGTTTTAACTTATATTCAAATCGCTAAAGATTCACAAGCTGCCTTAACCACATCATAGATCTGTTTACGAAGTCTAAGCTTCAACTATTATTCGAAAGCCATAAAAGCAAGAACATAAACAAAAAGGAAAATATTAAGTACAAAGGGATCTCAGTTTGTTTTCTTTTTGTTTCTCGTCGTTCAACAAGTTCACAAAGTTATTTAGAAAACTTACAACATCACAGATCCTTGTGAAGCTTACACTTCTTTATATATCCGAAAACTTAAAAGAAAAGAACAAAAACAATTGTGTTTCATTCTTTCTTCATTTCGGTTAAATGCAAACTGAAAACAACAAACAAAACCTTACCGTGACCATTTAATCATTATTCAAGAATCATACAGTTAAGTACTTCGTGGGCTTTCTTTTGTGATTTAGTATAGAGGATAGGTGTTGGTGATTCGGATTAAACAAGATACAAGGGGACGTAGGCGTCTTAGTCTTTGATGGCAGAGTTGAGAGAAGAAAGTACGTTGTGGCTGCGTAATATTTAGGTGGAGTGTAATTAGTGTTAAGTTGTGTTAAGCGTGTTGAGGTGCAATATATAGCGACTGATTAGGGTTAGATAAGTGGACTTTGAGTTGTGTGGGCTGTGCATCCAACAAGGGACGAATTTTCTTGGGCTTTGTCATTCTTTGGGCTAGATTTGTGCTGGACTGTGATGATGTATTACATAACTGTGATGATGGTTTTTCCTTTGGACAAATAACTAGGGGACGATTTTTTTTAAGCCTAGTATACAAAGGGTTTGTCGTGTTATATTTTCGGATATAATTTTGAACTCGGTTTTGAGTAAGGTTTATTGATCCGATATCGGTTTAATTTTTTTTGGTAATTGTTTCACGTGTGCTTCAAGAACCGAGATTGAGATTTATTTGGGATTGAGTTATTTTCGGGCTTATTGGATATCTACGGGGATTGTTCGGACTTCAATCATACAACCATTACATTCTTCATACAATCATCTAATCATTTACCGTTCCACCAGCTTCTCATTGTTTCACGGTTTCTTCTTGGTTTTGTAAAATCCCGCGAAAGAATCTATTTCTTGGTTTAAATCATAGAATTGTAAAATCCCTTGCTCGTTCACAATCATGTCTACTAATTCAGATTCTGTCATCTCTGAGATACTCAAACTATACGACATGAACGATAAACCTAAGACCTCCAACTCTGCACAACTGATTATCATATCTCATTTGGGTATTGCTAATATGGAATCTTCGTGCTCAGAATCGCAGGAGTCAGATGTTCTTCAGCCACTAAAATTGCTTGATAATGCAAAGGAAAGTCGCATTGAATGTTTCCGACTACTTCATTCACACCTCTCAGTACTTTTAGAGGGAACTGGTTTCAAAATGGGATTCAAACGTGCATTTGAAACACTCTTTGGTCAAGATGTTCAGACTTTCACAGCCACAATGATTCTTTACTTAGATCAATTACAACAACAACTTGACAAAGAAGAATCTTCAAAAATTGGATCCATGGCTGCTCTTTATGTGATTGACAAACAACTCCAAGTGTTCTTTGATTCAAAATTCACTCTGGAATATGACCATTACAGTGAGATGACTAAAAGGTGCTTTGCTGATCACACGGGAATTGAGGTTGACACGTTCAGAGATACACTCATCCAACTCATGGGTGATGTTAAGGAGTTCATTGAGGAAAGAGCACAACACAGACGTTTGGATGACGACAAAGTGAAGGGATCTCTGGTACAATCATGTGATGGTATTGACGATTCGGGTAAAGCTTTGGATGTTGGGTTAGGTGTCACGATGCATAAAGGATCTGAGATTGATAAGCTTGACACTACTAGCAGTTCAGTGACTCTAGTCACCCATGGCATGGATGCTGATTTTAGACCGGTTAATGTACAAATGTCATGTGCTTAGGTACCCTTAAATGTTCAACATAATGTGCTCTCCAATGAACGGGAGCATAAACTCATGTGCTGATTTTAGACCGGTTAATGTACAAATGTCATGTGCTTAAACTCACTTATGACACAAATTTGTTGGAAAAGACTGATAGCAATACCATGTCTAATTCAACAAATATGAGTCATAAAGGGGGAGAAAGTGATCAGGATGCTGAACGTGATAAATTGTTAAGTTCTATGTTGACGGCTGATGCTTTTATATCAAATGATATGGTTGATAAAGAAACTTTTAATGAACTTTCAAAGAGATTCTTGCAACTTCAAAAACATTGCATTTCACTTGAAATCGCAATGCAACAAAAGGAAGAAAGCTTTCAAACTAATCAACCATGTAAAAATCCGGAACTTCGTGATTTCTATGAATACTTTATGATTAATGATTTGAAAGCTCAGCTAGAAACCAAGAACTTGACAATCAACAACCTGAAAAAACGTGTTACTGAGATGTGTGATATGTGTAATGAAGTTAAGGCTAAACGTGAATGTGCTGTTATTGAATCGGAACATAATGTGGCTAAACTACTTAAGGAAAATGAGTCTTTGAAAATGAATTGTAAAAATCTTAACGAGACAATCAAAGAAATGAAAACTAAGAATCTTGAGCAAACAACCTCTTTGACTGCCAAAAATGATGAATTCAAAGCTCAACTTCTGGAAAAGGGTTTCACAATTGCAGCATTAAAAAATGAGCTAAGAAAAGCAACAGGGAATAGTGTGAACACTAAGTTTGCAAAACCATCAATCTTGGGGAAACCAGTTTTACCATCGAATAGAAACCAATCAGTTGTTAGACAACCGACTGCGTTTAGATCTGATCGACCAAAATTTTCAAATACTCGGTTTGCCTCCCAAGTTGATGTGGAACAAGTTTTGACAAAACCAGTCACTCCACATTATTTGCCTAAGACTATTTCTTCTAGTTCTGCTAAACCTCAACATGTTTCCACTCCTGCTCTCAGCTCCTCTAGGATTAGTTCGAAAATAGTGTCAAAACCAAGCATTAAGATTCAAAACACTTATGATATAAATGACTTGCACAAGAACTATGATCTAGAAAAAGCTAGAAAAAAGGCACTACTTCATAAGGATGGTATCTTAGGTTTACAACCTTGTATGATGCCTCCTAGGTTATTGAGGAACACTACTAAGATGCAACCGGATAAATCTAGGATTTGTAGTAAGTCATCTACCATGCATAAGAAGCAAAACGATCCTAAAACTCCTCCTAGGTGGTTACAAACTGCTAAATCAGTAGAGACTAGGTATATCGTTAAGTCTTCCACTATGCATAAAACACTTAGCAATCCTAGATCTTGCCAAAAGTGGATGCCAACTGGTAGAATTTTTAAGAACGTCGGACTTAAGTGGTTACATACTGGAAAGTTGCTCACTAATGGCAATACCATGGTTGATCGTGAAACCCCTAAGGGTTTGGATACTGTTGTCACTAACCCATATATATGCATTCAAGTTTGTGATGTTAGGTAGTCCTTACTCAGTTGCAGGTACATCAATCATTCACTATATGAGAAAACTCAAAGTCTGGAGGCCTAAAGTAATCATTTCTCCAGCTTCAAGAGTTTTGGAATGTCGATGTTGATGTATGTGCTTTATGACGCCTGTTCACATCAATTCAGGCCTCGTTCTTCAATGACTATGACGTTTGAACACCTCATTTCAAGCCTCGGTCCTCAATGTCTACATTACGGTGTCTGCTGACAACACTTCAGGCCCCGTTCATCAATGAAAAGAAAGGTGTACGATTCAGTGCGCTTTATCTTTGGAAGAAGAGAAATCTTCTTATTCTTGACCATTCCCATCAACATGCTTCATGCTTTCTCCATGTTCGTTCAGTCATCAAGTGGATCTTCTTATCTTTGATCAAATTCTCATTCACTTGTTCAATCAAAAATGGCAACCTCGTTTGCAATTTTTGAGGGGGAGAAGGGTGAATAAACTACATGATTGATTGTATTCTTATTCACATACTCAATCAAAAATGGCAAACTTCGTATGCAATTTTTGAGGGGGAGAAGTGTGAATAAACTACATGATTGATTGTATTCTTATTCACTTGCTACTCAATCAAAAATGGCAAACCTCGTATGCAATTTTTGAGGGGGAGAAGTATGAATATATTACATGTTGATCGATGTTGAAGAATGGTTATACGACTCTCCTCCAACACCTAATGTTCTACTCACTAAGGATGACTGGGATTATGTTTGATGAATACTTCCAAGCTTCAAAGAATGTTGATCATCTAGCGACTGAAGCTCTTGCTCCGGTTTCTGCTGACTCAACTGGTTCACCTTCTTCAAGCTCCATTGATCAAGATGCACCATCTAGAAGTATTACTCAGACTACTCAAGTAACCCAATCTCCAGTTACTCCTCAAGGTGTTGATGATGACTATCATGATATTAAAGTTGCACACATGAATAATGATCCGTTTCCTTACTTCTTTCTTCACGGATTTTTGTTCCTTCCAATGTGCACTTTGTAAACCAACCGCAAGATCATAAAGGAAAATGTCGGCTAAGAATTTGGACATGGAATGTCATGTGATCACGGAGTTTATTTGGTATCCTTTATTTGAGATTGTAGTTAACTTTCACAAACGGCGTGATCTTATTTTATCTTGAAGTCGGGGTTGGTTGGATGCATGACTTTCAATGATAACTTGCTCGTGATTAAGATTTAAGTTGAAGACTTGGTTTATCTAGTAACCAGCAGCCGGGGTGGATGGTTGAAGACCTGGTTAACTATCACTTTAAGGAGTTACGTTGTAGTACTCAGTGTCACACGCTGATGACGTTGTGGATAACCGGAAGAGGTGTTAATGTATCATACTTTGATTAAGTATTGAGTACTTAGGGATTTGCTTGGAGCATAAATTCTTTACACCGTTCTTCCAACATTAGTGCAAGCTTAAGTCACCAGAATGGGGAATTTTACTTCAGCTTCAAGTTAGATATATCGGGTTTACTTCATCAGTGGTCACTTCATGTAGCCTACATAAGGGTTGGTAAAGATAGTCATTAGAGAGTTTTTGAAGCAATTGATTCTCACATTATACATCTGATCCAATTTAGTTCTTCTCACAAGATTCCAAGTAGATGTGCGTATAATGTGTTGCTGATTCTGAGGTATCAAAACCAGCAAGGGGGAAGGAGACATACATCCGAACGCTCAATGAGTACACCTGATGAGCTTTATACTTCTTAGCTGAAGATATTCCGGGAAGACAAATGTCACAACCGCAGAGACAATCAGTGTCTTAACTCGTTTTCTGGTGTATTATTCCATCTTCTTGGGGGAAGTGGTCTCTTAATAACTTGTGGTATGTTGTAATTCAGCTTTCAGTGGGAAGAAATATGAGAAGGATATTTGGAACGTGAGATGATGTTGCTTATCGACATCTTCATACGAGCTAATATGGTTTATGGTAAAGTGCTTCTGGTTAATGCTTCATGTACACAATATTATGCTGATTCCGATGAGATCGCAACCATCAGGGGAGAGATATGTGTACATCAGGGACGCACGACAGGTTCACGTGATCGAGCTTAATCATTTATTTCCGGTGTTGATAACTGTAGAGATGATTAGTGCTTCAACATGTTACTTTGGTGTCATCGTTTCAACTTCTGTTGGGTACATGTGTACTTTATGGGATGATTTGTAATGATAACTAGAATGCATTTGGTGAAATGAAGATGTTGGTATATTATTCCTCCGAATGGACAACTGCTCAAAACCGCAAAGTAATGTGCACATCGAGGACGCACAACAGGGTCATGTGATCAAGCTTAATTATATATTCCGGGATTGATAACCGCAGAGATGATTAGTGGTTCACCTTGTTACTTCGGTGTTATCAGTTTCTTCGGGTTTTCGAGCTTCATACAATGAGACTTTTTGCATCACTTCAACGACTTGGGGGAAGTGGTCTCATGTAGGTGATTGTCGGTTTGGGGGGAAGCTACCAAAGCTTCACAATGAGGAGGCTAAAATTCAGCGATTTGGTGGTGTCTAGCGATTAACTCAGTTGTGAGATTCTAGTGATTTGTTAACTACTTGCGTTTGGTGAATTGTTGTGACTTAAGTCGTTTCGATTAGTCTGATTGTAATTTGACGTTGTGAGTTAATCTTTACGACTTGACTTATTACGATCGGATCTATTGTAACTTGACTTGTCGCGACTTGACACTTAGTGCTAATTGTGACTTATCCAAGATCTCACTCTAAGTCTAACTCGCATATTACATCTTTCGGTTTCTTTTGTTGACTTTAGTAAAATCCCGGGAGAGAATCGATCTCTCGGTTTAAGTCACAAGAGTTGTAAAATCCCGTTTAAGATTACATCATGGCAACCACAAGTTCAGACGATAATTCAGGAGCCTCGAACGTTTTGGTGGTGAAAGTTTAAGAGATGTTGACTACTGACTTCTACTACGTGCAGACCGATATCCTCTTTTCGGTATTCATGTCAACATCTTCTTAAACTGAATAATATCCTTTGTATATATATTTTAAAACCAAAAAGAAAATACAAAAATATAAAACCTATAAAAAAACCAAAACCAAAAATATAGTTTTTCTTAAGGCATGTCTTCTGGCATCGATAACATTTACGGTCCTAAAAATGTCATTTAATAATGACACGGGTCTTTAGATGAAGTTCGAACAGAAGTTCAAAATGTTTTCAAAACATGCCTTATATGGCTTGTAGTTATTTCAGACTGTAACCCGTTCGTAAAATTATGGCTTGCAGTTATTTCAGACTGTAACCCGCGCTTAAATTATGGTTTGCTATTACTTCAGATAGCAACCCGGTTTTCAAAAATGAGGAAAAAGCGTCACCATTTTGACACCATTAAGACGATTGTTCCTAACAACGGATGATTTTCATCCGGGCATGGATTACTTTTCACTGTGTGCGGACCATCCGAAAAGTTGTACGCTTCAGTGCAACCTTTCTAGAAAAAGAAGAGAAGTCTTCTTTCATCCCAAAATCTCTTTCTTCTAAAATTCTTCAAAAGAGATTTTGTGGTTTACAAGGTGGCTATCGGACTTAAAGTTTCTCAAATACCTTGCCGCTCAACTTAATGACTATTAAACGTTAGAATTGAAAACGGGTCATTAATTGAGGGGGAGCGTATTTGCTCAAAATTTCTGCACCTTTAAAAACTTTGTGCACCAGCAGCAGTGAAATTCAAAAAGTGTCTCAAAATCAGTAAACGTTTAAAATTTTTGTCACATTTCTCTCCAAAGTTTCTTCTCAAAACATTTAAATCAATTGGGATCACAAAATCTCAAAATATTTGAAATTTTATGATCGGGGGAGAGAATATGATTTAAATATGAAATCTGATTTAAATGTGATGTTTTTGGACTTGAAAGGATGTTTTTGGACTTAAAAGGTTCGCTCTCCCGTATGTGCTAAAATTTTTTTCTGAGAATCGTTGTACTTTAATCAAAGCACATATTGAGGGGGAGCAAGTGATTAAATGGTGAATAAATGATCTCAAATGAGAGCTCACCCGTATGTGCCAAAGTTTTAAAACTTTCAAATTGAATCAATCAATGTGCACATATTGAGGGGGAGCAAGTGGCTAAGAGTCTTTCGCGTGTTTTTACAATAATAAGTAGAAAACGTGAATTGCTTACGACTCAGATTGACTCATGAATTGACGAAACATGAAACATCGTGAATCGAAAAGACTAGTCCTGGCCGGGTAATAATTTCAAGCTGGTTTACCAGTGATGTAAACGTGTCTCGAAGAGGACTGGTCTAAGTAGAAAGTACCATTTCGAGAAACTCTTCTTAGATGTATACTTTGACGGGTCTAACTTCCTTTTTAAGGAATGTTAACAACTTCAAGTTAGTTATTAGGGCTAGTTATCACCTAAAAGCTGATAATGGATCCCTTTAACTAAGCAACGTAAACGTGTCCCTAGGGTATACGTCTATTGAGAGTAGATCAATTCAAATAAGTGCAACTCACCCCGACATGTGCAAATTTCTTTCTTTACCTATGAGCACATGTTGAGGGGGAGCATTTGAAAAATGATAAAACTCTCAAAGTGTTAACAAAATGTGTTTCTTAATCATAAACACTTTGAGAGAATTTTCAATGATTTGGTTATATGGCGATTGTGGAAAGATACCAAAAGACCGACCACTTTAATTTAATGCATGGAGTTATAAGGATGGTAAGGTTAGGTATATGTTCCCATGATCCACCAGAACCGGAGGGATCTTCCCAGGGACACTCCAATAGATAGATTAGAAGTCCTTAGGAATGATTACAAAAAAAGGAGAAAAGTGAGAAAGGGAAGAGTGCCAACTAAGACTGAGCTAGGACTGGAACAAACCCAACAAGGTTCTAGTGATGAAGTCTCGGTAAGCACTGAAGGGGTTGAAGAATTAAAAAGAAATGAAATGTTAAAGGGTGAAAAGAAATAGCCCTCCAATTATTCAACCTTAGGGCAGAAACCGGGTTCAATTCATAAGCTACTGATTGTTACTAAGGTAACATCGGTATTGAAGAAAAGACGTCATGGACCCAGTGACGCACTGCACTAAACCTTCCAGCCACTCAAGTTCTCTTAAAAGAACTTGTTTCATTCTCACAGGGAACCGGTGTAATCTATCGACTTGTCTCTTAGAGCTAGTTGATATTGAAACAGGAGACCCCTCCCTAGTCTCCGCATAGGATAACCAAATTGTACTTATAGAGTCTAGAGCCAAGAGACGCATCAAAAGATCTCATAGGAACACTTGATACTTCTACACTGGTTGTTCATCAATAAGGACACCAGTTGTAATATTTTGAGTCCTACGCAGATCTTAGCAATCTGCCAAGAACACTTATGAGGGAGTATACATATGTATTTCCCAATGATTGAGTGGAAACTCCTGCCAGGGTCAACATCAAACAGCCCTGACAGCAGGTCACTTCGGTAATCTCTTGTGGATTACGCTTAGTGTTTACGGTGGTGTTCCAAAAGGTCTACAGTCGTGGGGTGATCTCCAGCGACTCACCTAATCGTTGGTGTACTTCGGTATGTCAGTGAAAGCCCTTTCGGGGGCATCCGATTAGGAACGGCCTTGGTAAGGATTAGAGAAAGTCTTCACACTATGCTGTTGACGATCTCGAAGTCCGAACTTGTAAGTGCCGGTATGTTTATTACTAACCAAGTTTTATGCAGCTCAACATACCAAACTTACCATGTTCACCACCATCACTCTAGTTCCACATGCTCATACCAACATCTAAAAGGAGACGTCAGAACTGTTCAACCGGGAAGATCTACTCAACAAAGATGTATGGGCATGTTGGAAAGGCGTAATCACACCAAAGACAAAGAAGTTGACGATTGATGCCGATTGCTGAAAAGATGCAGATTCATCATCTCATGCTTACACTTCAACATCATAACTCAAGATATCATGATCAAGGAATGGGCTTCGACTATGCTTCCACAACTCTGATGCAGAAGATCATGATCCAGAAAAGTGTAAGCATGACATCACAAAGACAATCACAACATCACAAAGAGACACATACACTCAAAGATGACTTGAAGCTAATTATATGGATGAAGAGCGAAGAGCAAAGTCAAAAGATCATCATATACATCAAGGAAGTCATCTTGAGTCGTTTATCAATGAAGAATCAACAACTACGAGCTACAAAAGAATCTACAAAGATCTCAATGCAAGAATTCAAGAATATTTCCAGGGGTGACCTCCCTTAGGGGGAGATTGTTAGGAATACGCTTTTTGTATAAGAAAGATTCGGTCACCCCAGATACGATTAAGCATTGGTTAGCTCGTAGTATTTATAATAGTTAGTAATACGTAGATTAGAAGTAGTTAGTAATCGTGGAAGAAGGACGGTTCTTTACCCACTGTATGCCTGATCCACAGCCCAAGTGGCAAAAACTCATGTACATATAAATACCCTCTCCATCCTTGGAGAGGGTGAGCCTTCTCTAATCTTATTTTCTTTTTTTAGGTTTCTTTCTCTCTCTAAGGTTCCACTCTCTCTACTCTTTCTCTCTCTAAAACTCTTCTCCTAATCCTCTAATCCTCTTCTTCTTCTTTCTTTAATTTGATCCACATAAACATAAAACCATACAAGTTATTTATATGAGTATTCTTCAAACATTATTGGTCACTCTTTGTTTAATTCGATGTGACTAAATATTACAAAATGCCATACAAAATAAAAATTCATGTGACCATTGGATGAACATTAGTCACACATAACACACATGTCTGCACTTTAAACATCATATGGTCACACTTAGTAACACTTTTGGCCACTATTTGCTTAATCGTATGTGACTAAATACCCAAAAAAAATGTGCGTTGGGTGACTAAATATTACAAAAGGCCACACACACATAAAATTCATGTGGCCATTAGATGATCAATAGTCACACAAAATACACATTTCTGCACTTTAAACAGCATATGGTCGCACCTATTACCACTTTTGGCCACTGTTTGCGTAATTGTACGTGACTAAATATCCAAAACAAACATGGTTTGTGTGACTAAATATTACAAAAGGCCACACAAACATAAACTTCAAGTGGCCATTGGATGATCAATTGTCACACAAAATACAAATTTCTTCACTTTAAACAGCATCTGGTCACACTTATTGGCGCTTTTGGCCACTGTTTGCTTAATTGTATGTCACTAAAGACCCAAAACAAACATGTGTTGTGTGACTAAATATTACAAAAAGCCACAGAAACATAAAATTCATGTGGCCATTGGATGATCAATAGTCACACAAAATACACATTTGTTCACTTTAAAGAGCATATAGTCACGCTTATTAACACTTTTAGCCACTTTGTTTTAAATTGTATGTGACTAACTCCAAAAAAGCAACACCCATTGTGTGACTAAATCATCACAAACGTCACATTTATTGTATATTCATGTGGCCAAAGGACGAGAAATAGTCACACAAAATACACATTTACTAGAAAGACTCATCTCAAATGTCACATATGTTATATATTTATGTGGCCAAAGGACGAACAATAGTTACTCTCAAAAAATATTCGTGTGACTATAAGGTATTTACGGTCACTGATAATGACTAATCCAACAAAACATATTCCCACCAAAGACCAAGAAGTTGACGATTGATGCCGATTGCGGAAAAGATGCAGATTCATCATCTCATGCTTACACTTCAACATCAAATGTAAAGATATCATGATCAAGTAATGGGCTTCAACTATGCTTCCACAACTCTGATGCAGAAGATCATGATCCAGCAAAGTGTAAGCATGACAACACAAAGATAATCACAGCATCACAAAGAGAACTCAAAGATGACTTGAAGCTAATTATTTGAATGATGAGCAAAAGAGCAAAGTCAAAGATCGTCTTATACATCAAGGAAGTCATCTTGAGTCGTTTATCAATGAAGAATCAATAACTACGAGCTACAAAAGAATCTACAAAGATCTCAATGCAAGAATTCAAGATTTAATTTCGGGGTGACCTCCCTTAGGGGGAGATTGTTAGGAATACGATTTTGCATAAGAAAGATTCGGTCACCCCAGATACGATTAAGCATTGGTTAGCTCGTAGTATTTATAATAGTTAGTAATACGTAGATTAGAAGTAGTTAGTAATCGTGGAAGAAGGACGGTTCTTTACCCACTGTATGCCTGATCCACAGCCCAAGTGGCAAAAACTCATGTACATATAAATACCCTCTCCATCCTTGGAGAGGGTGAGCCTTCTCTAATCTTATTTTCTTTTTTTAGGTTTCTTTCTCTCTCTAAGGTTCCACTCTCTCTACTCTTTCTCTCTCTAAAACTCTTCTCCTAATCCTCTAATCCTCTTCTTCTTCTTTCTTTAATTTGATCCACATAAACATAAAACCATACAAGTTATTTATATGAGTATTCTTCAAACATTATTGGTCACTCTTTGTTTAATTCGATGTGACTAAATATTACAAAATGCCATACAAAATAAAAATTCATGTGACCATTGGATGAACATTAGTCACACATAACACACATGTCTGCACTTTAAACATCATATGGTCACACTTAGTAACACTTTTGGCCACTATTTGCTTAATCGTATGTGACTAAATACCCAAAAAAAATGTGCGTTGGGTGACTAAATATTACAAAAGGCCACACACACATAAAATTCA
>LBNU01031780.1:0-12151 GCA_014162995.1 Artemisia annua
ATGTGGACGATTTTGAATCCATTGCAGAAATCTGTCTTTCCAATCATGGTATGGTCCTGATAGCATAAATGGAGGAGTATATGCAGTTCCACGCAGTAGATGTTGACGAGCATTGATGTGCATAGGATTTTGAAATGGAGCTTCAGAGTATGGTACATAAGACATGTTTGAAAAACTTGTGGTTTATGGATCTTGTAGAAGGTATAGTACAAAATCTTAATCCCCAAAAGTAACTAAGATTTCGATGCTTGGCAATTGGAAGATTTCGATAAACGGTTAATGTCCAAATAATCCCAAGAAACAAAAGTTCTCGATAAACCAGGGAAGATTTCGATAACTCGCGTTGTTCTCGATAAAGGTAATTTATCAAGAAAAGTTGGAGACAATTATCGAGATCTTTGGTGAAATTCAGACAGAGTTTCTTTTCGATGGCACTTAAGTTAATTTCGATAGAATTATAAGATTTCGAAAACAAGAGATTGATTTCGATAACTTATAAGGTTCTCGATAACCTAAGTTTTCGATAAGAGAAATCCAAAGTTTCGAGATTATACAATAACGAAACTATCCAATAAGTCGAAGTGTTTTCTTTCTTATACAAGAGAGAAAAACACTGAGTAAGCAGCAAAAACACTTAGGTAGTATTATCGAAGGTTCTCGATAAAAGAGGGTTTAAGGTTCTCGATAAAATGGGGTTTAAGAGGTTCTCGATAAATTGGGGTTTTGGAGGTTCTCGATAAAACGCAGATTTTTCTTTTGTGAAAAAGTAAACCTAAAACGAGTTTTTAATCCAAGATTCTTGTACAACTAGCATTAAAATGATGAAATCTTAATGAAAGTTGCAAACTTGAACTTTTTAACAAAAATTTGAAAATTTTCGATAAAAAGTACAAATTTTTATACGAATCTAAAAAACCCAAAAATTTTGAAACTTTGTTGTTTGTTTTGGTTTCTAACACAAGTTTGTAATCAAATATGTGATAAAAACACAAAAGAAGCAAGAAAGTTGCAAACTTTTTGAATCTAACGAGATAAAAAACGAGTTTATGGTTCGTATATCACAAAAAAATAAAACTACACCTTCTTCTAGCGATTGATACCACTTGTTAGGTCACCATATTAGTAAACACAAGTATTCAAATGAAAGAAATGAGATGAGAAATAGACTTGGTTGATTAAGATCAATATGAAAGATGAAAGAACAATAGTTTGCTTAAGATATGAAATTAACCAACAAAATGAAAGAGATACATAGGGTCCTATTTATAGGAGGAGGATAGGGCAACACTCCCTTCCTTCCCTATGTACTATGTCGTGGGCTTTCAAGGCCCATTGGACACTTATTAGACTCGTCTTATAACCGAACGAGTATTAGTCTAAAACGTAACATAAAGTGATAAAACTAGCAACCTATTACATTTATTGAAATGACCGAGACTTGACTGAATAGTTGAAAACTATGATCCTAACAGATGCAATGGCTGTGAGCCAATGTATAAGAGAAGTTATTAAAAGAGTTCCCGAAATCGATTCAGACATGGATGGCCAGGTAGGATGAGTAGGTGGGAGTGGCTGTTGCAAAGGTTTATGACACTCAAGGAGTAGAGATAAGTGTTAATGGGGTGAGGATTGATAAGCGTCAGCTAAGGTGTTCAAACAGGTAAACATCAGATTTATATTCAATGAAAGTTTGGTGGATATATGTATCATGTTAGGATAAATAGCTGAAACAAATGCATCGACTTTTCTAAAAAAAGGATGAAATGCATCTGTATCTTGCATAATTTTTTTTAAACCCGACACACGCTATGACACTAATACAAATGTTGCGCGTTTTACTGAACAAATTTTTAGACTTATTTTATAAGCTCAGTTACTTGGTGTGCGAAACAGATTCTGCTTTGGAAACACCTTGGGCAGCCATTATTGCGACTATTATTGTCCAGAAGGCCGTCTATAAACACGGTTTTAGTGAACATATACGATTCTACAGGCTGCGATTGGGACAACACCAAAAAAAGGATGGTACGTTTATGTACAAACTCTATAGCTTTAAAAAAAATTAATGATTTGGTAGTTATCTCATAGCGAAAACAAAACAATTTTTCTTGGATGAATACATCAGTCAATATTTGTATGGTTCTGATACTCGGACAAAGAACTCAGGTTATTTTTAGTGGCTACTCAGCCACTCATTTTTGGTATGTTAATCCTTTCTGGCTTCATGTTCATTGGCTATCAAAAAATTAATGTGGACTTTGCAAAGAGAAATATGAACTATTGATCAAACGAGGAAACCATTATGATTTAGAGTTGTGTCCGGAATACATCAGGAATCTAAAGAAGTTCGTCTCAATTGGTTTGACATATTCATCATTTGACCCATTCAATGTGAAAAGGGACCTTTCTTTTTGGAACTAAAAACGGTCCAAATGAAACAGATTAGACCCTAAACATATTTTTTGCGACTTTAAACACACTTTGTTGTGTTACCCATGTTAATGATTTACTTGATTTATTTGGATATAAGTGGTATGTGTTGAATCACATTACTTTTATTGACCAAAACCCGACCAAATTGACCAAAAAACTAACCCATAATTGCCAAATATTCGTGTTTTTGTGTTTTTGAATGTGCATGTACGGATTTATAAGAAAAGGACGAAAAATCATGAGAAAATGACAAACCGAGCACGAGATTTGGAAAGAGCACGAAATTATGAGTCAAACGGCATGAGCCATAAAGCTATTGAAGCTTTAAAGATTGAAGCCCAAGTTTCAAAGTCCAAGCCTACTGCAAGTGAAATACTAGTTGGATAAAGAAAATGAGGGTGATATTTGTAACTTGGTTAAGGGGCCAATATGTAACTTGAGGGTATATATCAACCACCTCTCACTCACACTTAAGATAACTAGTTTCTCTTTCAATTTTATTTTTTTTAGTTTTCTCTAGATTTATTATTAAGTTTTTAGTTGTAACTTTTGAATTATTGTCTTGAGTTTTATAAAAGTATTGTTAAGTTTAAGTTTATTTCTTTCCAATCTTTCTTTCTTTCGTCTAATTCTTCTTTACTTCTTCATTTAATCTTTAAAGTTTACAAAATATTTATAAAAAGAATGTGAAATAAAGAGTTTTTATGATGGTGTAGATGTAAAATATTGTTTTACACATTGGTCACACACATTCTTATTCACCTCTTCTTTTTTATAAAGTTTTGTATTTTTTTTCTTAGTTTTTATTAGTTAAAAAAATCTATAACTATTAAAAAATTCGTATAAAAAAATTTATTTTTTTTAATTCATACAAAATTTATTTTTTACGTTTTATCATTAAAAAAATAAATCTAAAAACATTTTCGTCCCTATTTATTTATTTTATTTATTTTCTTTTCTTTTCTTTTCAAAACTGTTTCGTTTTTTATTTTTAGAAAAATAGAAACAAATCGTAAAAATATTCTAAAAATATCTGGTACTTTCTTATTGTCTTCTTAAGTTATGATAAAATTTTCAGATTTTTCGGAGTAGTTTTAGTATTTTTAAAAATTCAAAAACAGTTTATGTCTTTTCTTTTTTATAAATCTGTTTCGTATTTTATTTTTAGAAAATAGTAAAAGTAGTGCAAAAATACTTTTAAAAATTTTTATTAGCTCCTTACTGTTTCTTAAACTTATTATAAAAATTTTAGATCTTTTATTTGTGAGATCGTTGTAGCTCTTAGACGAGGTCTAATCATTATATCTAGGAACGCATAATAATGGAAGGCGGAATATTCAAACATAGAATCAACATATTATTGAACAAGGTTTTTCATTGATCATCTCTCTAACGATTACAAACTAATGTAAACATGTTCTACCTTGATCAAGTAGAACACGTTATTCTAAACGAAACACTAATAAACACTAACCCTAGGCGTTTATCTCCCTACGGCCTAGGTTACACACACACACCTTTAGTCGACACATTATGGGAAGACTTAATTAATTAAAATCCTACCACCCTTGATCTCTTTATATAGATAGGAATATTAGGGTTTGACAAATTACTACTTAAGGACTAATAAATAAAACTTCTTTTGCAAGCAAGTCTCCCAATCTTTTGTAGAATTCCTTTTGTCATATTAAGTCCCTCATGTTTCATTTTCTTGTTTTGTATCATCAAATCAATAAATATAATTCCCAACAATCTCTCCCCTATTTGAATGATGACAAAACAAATTACCTTCTTGTACGAACTTCCCTAGACGAAGTAGAAAAAGTTGAGATAATTAAATCCTCGCCATGAATGAAACAATCTTGTCCTTCCCCTTAATTCATGCAATGCCACTCCAACATCTCTTCAACATTCTCTTCCCCTTTTTGTTATCAACAAATAGGGAACATATGCAAATATGATCTTGACCACCACCGAACCAATACCCACACTTCTAATCGAAAGCCTTCCAATGTTTCAAATTTCCTCCATGAAGAACACCAAAATGCTTACGAAAAATGAATCCAAAAAATAGAAACTCCAAACTAGTAGTTCAAGTAATAGAATGATCAACAGTAGTAAGAACAAACTCCCTTGAGTGGTGCAATAGAACATCAAATGAATTAAACACATCATTAGAGATACTTCCCCTGAAATCAATGTGTTAACACATCTTCATGATTCTTCAAATCTGTAAGCTCCTATGTAAATGATTACTGTGAAGAAAACCAAGTATAACGAACTGTGATGAAGAAGTAGAACAACCCAAACGTTGTGCTCTATGTCTTGTACTTTCATTCACGTGGAACTCCAAACTTATATGAAACACCAATAGAGAAGTAGAACGCAACCTCTTGAACAAAACTCATCCTATGTGAGACACTGAGCACTAACAACGGTAATCTCCATTTTAAAAGTGATAGCAATATGGCTGAGCATTGAGCACCTATCAGTTTGTAGATTCACCAACACCATTTGCTGCATATTCATCAAGGTCTTTGTCACAACAATAAAGCTACGAACAGTTATCTCCAAAGGGTGTAACACCCACCTTGAGATATGATAAGAAACCACGCACCTGTTGAAACTCAACTACAACATCAAATAGAATGATATTCAACCTTCTTACGGTAAATCAATTAATCCATAAAGAACGAGCCTTTAACTTTTAAGAATCATAAACCTTTCTTCCTGGTGTGTGTACCAAATAATCTTCTGTGTGTGGTAATCCAAAAACCAATCAAACTTATAGATACTTCCCCTTAGCTGCTCGATTAAACCATGCGATAATTATAAACCCTAAAGCTACTTTACATGTCTCCAATAGAATTACAGCAGTACTTTGCAATAAACAGTATGTTGGGAGAGAGCAGCTACTTTAATTAGACACGCAGCAGCAGTAGTACTTTAAGAGAGACGAGCAGTACTTCGAGCCAGTACATGAAAATAATAGGAACAGTACGTTGTTTTCAAGTAGCAGTACTTTTGAAAGATATCTCGAGCCAGTACTTTAAAACCCGATGGAGCAGTACCTTGGTAGATATAGCAGTACTACTTTCATTAAACGAACATCAGTACTTTGCAATTCTTCCATTAAATATATCAATCACCAATAACTGTGCCCCCTACTTCAATCAAAAACTGCAGCTATATCACATGCAATACACGGACAAAATCTGTACCACTTGATTCAGCCAATACAGTGGGCAAAATTCGCTTTGTTTTTCCCACNACTATGAAAAATGTGCCTCATGATGCTATTAAGTTGATGTTATTCCCGTTTTCACTCGAGGGGGCAGCCCGGATTTGGCTCGAAAAAGAACCCCCTCGATCGATCACTACATGGCAAGAACTCGTCTCGAAATTTGTTAATCATTTCTTTCCTCCGTCTAAAACGACTAATCTTAAGAATGATATAACTAACTTTCAACAACGTTTTGATGAAAAATTTGGTGAGGCATGGGAACGTTTTAAGGATCTTCTTCGAAAATGTCCTCACCACGGTTTCTCCGAGTTGCACCAAATCGACACGTTTTATAACGCTTTGACCCAAAATGATCAAGATTCTTTAAACGCAGCCGCCGGTGGCAATATCTTGAATCGTACGCCAAGGGATATTTTATCGATCATCGAGAACAAATCTAAGGTTCCGACTTCTCGTAACAAACCGAATGTTTCGAAAGTGACTTCTTTTACTCCTTCTTCGTCGGTCCAATCATCGGAATTGGCCGAACTTACCGACGCCGTTCGTTGTATGATGAAAGAGTTTAGATCTCAGAACCAGAAACCCGAGCCCGTTAAAGCCGTTATCAAAAAATGTGTGATTTGTAGTGGACCCCATCCTTATTATGAGTGTCAAGCCACCGATGGCCAAGTTTACAATGCTAACGTTGCAGCAGCAAATTACACTCAAAATCAAGGTTTTCATCCTCAAAACAACCAAATGGGGCCACCCGGTTTTCCACCCGTGCAAACTCAACAAAACCGTTATCCTCAAAATAACCAAGGTTATCAAAACCAAGGTTACAATCAAAACCGTGGAAACAATTTCAACCAATCTCAAAATTATCAAACCCCTCCATCACAACAAGTTCAACCTTCTCCCGAGCTTTCGAATTATATGAAAACAAATGATGTCAACATACGAGCTATGCAAAACCAAATCAACAACATGAGGGTTGAGCTAAAAAGGGAGATCGACACAACTATGACTCGACAGACGAATGAACTTAAGCAAATGATGAGTAGTTTTCTTCAAATGAATCAACCGTCGACGTCTAATTCTCTTCCTAGTAATACTATTCCTAACCCGAGGAGTGATTTGAAAGCAATCACGACTCGAAGTGGTGTTTCGTACGATGGACCCACGGCTCCGACTACCTCGCCTTCTTTTCCTCCTAAGGTAGCGGAACGTGAGACCGAGGCGACAAAGGACCCGGTAATTCCTACTAATAACGGAATAACCGAAAATGTCCAACCTCCGGTTGTCCAACCGTCAAAAGATAAAGAAGTTGAGTCCGAAAATGTTTCTAAAGATAAGACTCCAAATGTTGACCCAAAACCGTCACTTCCTTATCCTTCTCGACTTAATGATCATAAGCTCCGTGAAAAAGCAAACCACCAAATGGAGAAATTTTATCAAATTTTCAAAGATCTTTCTTTTGACATAAGCTTTGCGGATGCTATCCTTTTGTAGCCTCTCATAATTTTCCCAAACGGTTAGTAAATACATACAAGTTATTACGTTATTTAAATACCCACTTTTACGTGTGACAAAATTTTTTTTTATATAAATCACAACGGTAAATTGTGATTTATCATTTGCTTAGAAACGATGCTTGCACACAAACCTAAATAGTCTAAATTATCGCGAATATATTTTAAAACGTTTATATTTTATAATATACGTTTCGTTTATTTACCGTACAATAATTATATATTCCCGGAGCCTACGAAAATTCTCGAGACTACCCACTAATATTATTGGACCGTAACCCGACTCGTGAAACTTACTAATTGGGCCTACGTGACCCATTGGGCCTATAAACCCAAACAACAACCAAACGGACTCCTTAAATCTTTTCTTTTTCTTTTTCTGTTGGGCCAGACGCAACCCAAAGCCCACAAGGCCTTATAAGCCCAAACGCACCTTGTTATATTTTTTTCTTTTCTTTCTTGATCCCAGTCGCGACCCCCTACAAACGCACCCTATTTTTTTGCGAACTCGACACACAACCCTATGATATTTTTATGTAACTCAATTTACCACCTAGAAAACTTTTAAAAATGACAAACTTCATTCCATAACTCAGTCATTTGATCACCCAAATCTGCCCCAAGTAAACCTCCCAACTCACTTATGCACAAATCCAAAAACGTATCACAAGCCTTCCTAACAGCCTCCCAAGCCCCCCAATGGCTTCTAAACCAACTCAATGGCACAGTAGAACGTCAGAATGAACAACAAATCCAACTGACACATTCCTATTGTTGCTAAGTTTCGATTGGATAGAAATGTGGTGCCACACCATAGTTTTGAGCCAACACACAAGCTCATGAGATTCTTGTACTTATCATCAACTCCAAAACACCCTATATAAACCTTCCCATGCAACTCATGTGATATCACACACTTAAACGAACCAAATAACTATTATACGTAAAGAGTATAAGGCGAATTGTGATAGAAAGTTGAAGAGGTGTACGAATCGTAGAAGAGAACCAAAGAAGCAAACCTTGCTCGTCTCGTACCTTTGCTAGGCTGTGATCCATCCTACCTTGATCCTTTGTACCAACTCGAACCCTACGTAAAGTTTACTCCACCCTTTTGAGGTGAGGTGAGCACATTCAAGACTCATTATCACTTATTATTTCATTTCATTGATCTTACCACGTTTACTTTACCCATCTATTTAGTTATATAAAAACGTAACGTATACATATTATTCAACATATACCACCTTTGACACCTTATCTAATGAGATGTATAAAGTTTCGATCCTAATACTAATGTTTACATAAAGAAAATAGCACGTTTGTAAGTCACCTAGACCAATTCGAATTCATGAAAAACACTTAGAATAATTCTAAGTGTTTAAAACTGTTTTGATACCGATTTCTGTCAAACACTTTGACCTCGCCATTTCTAAATTTGACCCACGACCTATGTGTTTTATTACTCGACCTCATTGTTGACTTGGTGTACAATCAGGAAACACTTTTTATTTGAAAATATAAGCTCGTATAAGCAATTTGCCCAACCCCTTTTGTAGCTACCAAATTAGTTTTATAAAATTTTATAAATATAACGTGGGCTTATTGGAAGCCCAATAAGCCTATATGATAAGCTGGTCCCATAAACTTTTTCATAACATTTTTAGGCTCATAAAATAAGCCCAGGTCCAGGCCCAAACATTTCGAAAGCCCATTGGATCATAAATCGTTATTGGGCCTTGTTTATGATTCGTTAAGGCCCAATAACCAAAATAATCACTTTATAAGCTAATAAGCAGTTTCTATAAGCTAATTAAGGTANACGAATGAGCTTAAGCAAATGATGAGTAGTTTTCTTCAAATGAATCAACCATCGACGTCTAATTCTCTTCCTAGTAATACTATTCCTAACCCGAGGAGTGATTTGAAAGCAATCACGACTCGAAGTGGTGTTTCGTACGATGAACCCACGGCTCCGACTACCTCGCCTTCTTTTCCTCCTAAGGTAGCGGAACGTGAGACCGAGGCGACAAAGGAGCCGGTAATTCCTACTAATAATGGAAGAACCGAAAACGTCCAACCTCCGGTTGTCCAACCGTCAAAAGATAAAGAAGTTGAGTCCGAAAATGTTTCTAAAGATAAGACTCCAAATGTTGACCCAAAACCGTCACTTCCTTATCCTTCTCGACTTAATGATCATAAGCTCCGTGAAAAAGCAAACCACCAAATGGAGAAATTTTATCAAATTTTCAAAGATCTTTCTTTTGACATAAGCTTTGCGGATGCTATCCTTTTGTAGCCTCTCGTAATTTTCCCAAACGGTTAGTAAATACATACAAGCTATTACGTTATTTAAATACCCACTTTTACGTGCGACAAAATTTTTTTTTATATAAATCACAACGGTAAATTGTGATTTATCATTTGCTTAGAAACGATGCTTGCACACAAACCTAAATAGTCTAAATTATCGCGAATATATTTTTAAACGTTTATATTTTATAATATACGTTTCGTTTATTTACCGTACAATAATTATATATTCCCGGAGCCTACGAAAATTCTCGAGACTACCCACTAATATTATTGGACCGTAACCCGACCCGTGAAACTTACTAATTGGGCCTACGTGACCCATTGGGCCTATAAACCCAAACAGCAACCAAACGGACTCCTTAAATCTTTTCTTTTTCTTTTTCTGTTGGGCCAGACGCAACCCAAAGCCCACAAGGCCTTATAAGCCCAAACGCACCTTGTTATATTTTTTTCTTTTCTTTCTTGATCCCAGTCGCGACCCCCTACAAACGCACCCTATTTTTTTGCGAACTCGACACACAACCCTATGATATTTTTATGTAACTCAATTTACCACCTAGCAAACTTTTAAAAATGACAAACTTCATTCCATAACTCACTCATTTGATCACCCAAATCTGCCCCAAGTAAACCTCCCAACTCACTTATGCACAAATCCAAAAACGTATCACAAGCCTTCCTAACAGCCTCCCAAGCCCCCCAATGGCTTCTAAACCAACTCAATGGCACAGTAGAACGCCAGAATGAACAGCAAATCCAACTGACACATTCCTATTGTTGCTAAGTTTCGATTGGATAGAAATGTGGTGCCACACCATAGTTTTGAGCCAACACACAAGCTCATGAGATTCTTGTACTTATCATCAACTCCAAAACACCCTATATAAACCTTCCCATGCAACTCATGTGATATCACACACTTAAACTAACCAAATAACTATTATACGTAAAGAGTATAAGGCGAATTGGGACAGAAAGTTGAAGAGGTGTACGAATCGTAGAAGAGAACCAAAGAAGTGAACCTTGCTCGTCTCGTACCTTTGCTAGGCTGTGATCCATCCTACCTTGATCCTTTGTACCAACTCGAACCCTACGTAAAGTTTACTCCACCCTTTTGAGGTGAGGTGAGCACATTCAAGACTCATTATCACTTATTATTTCATTTCTTTGATCTTACCATGTTTACTTTACCCATCTATTTAGTTATATAAAAACGTAAGGTATACATATTATTCAACATATACCACCTTTGACACCTTATCTAATGAGATGTATAAAGTTTCGATCCTAATACTAATGTTTACATAAAGAAAATAGCACGTTTGTAAGTCACCTAGACCAATTCGAATTCATGAAAAACACCTAGAATAATTCTAAGTGTTTAAAACTGTTTTGATACCGATTTCTGTCAAACACTTTGGCCTCGCCATTTCTAAATTTGGCCCACGACCTATGTGTTTTATTACTCGACCTCATTGTTGACTTGGTGTACAATCAGGAAACACTTTTTATTTGAAAATATAAGCTCGTATAAGCAATTTTCCCAACCCCTTTTGTAGCTACCAAATTAGTTTTATAAAATTTTATAAATATAACGTGGGCTTATTGGAAGCCCAATAAGCCTATATGATAAGCTGGTCCCATAAACTTTTTCATAACATTTTTAGGCTCATAAAATAAGCCCAAGTCCAGGCCCAAACATTTCGAAAGCCCATTGGATCATAAATCGTTATTGGGCCTTGTTTATGATTCGTTAAGGCCCAATAACCAAAATAATCACTTTATAAGCTAATAAGCAGTTTCTATAAGCTAATTAAGGTATCCTGAGCTTATTTAGAAAGTTAAAATGTTAAGTTTTTAATTTCATAATTTTTGGACTAACTTTGCAAATTTTTCATAACCGAGGACCAAAACTGCCAAATTGGGAAACTTAGGTTGAAAACTGTCAAAACTGAATTTCTGAGTTATAAACTGTAATTATTGAAACTTGTGGGTAAATATTGTTAATAAGAATACTCTTGGACCTAAACCGAAACAATATTTAAATTTGGACTAACGGTATAAATTTTATATTGTTAGGGTTAAAAATGTAAATTGGTAAAACTTAAAGGATTTTTCTGTAAATATTATTTTATAAAAATAATATTAATGTTTTATATATATAAACATATATTTAAAACTTTTATAAACTTATATATATATATATATGTTATATAAATTGTGACTATAATACGATACATTATTTATTTCTTTTAAACGATACGTTTATTTCATTTCCGTTATAAGTTACAAAACTTTGATTTATGAATACTAACTTTACATCAATCATCGATCATTTTACTTACAAGTTATATAAATATATAACTTTGTTTTTAAACTTTAAGCATTTAAACAAACACGAGATTCGTTCATAACTAAATATCTAACATTCGCGATAAAAACCAGATTTAGACTATCAACTGAAACTTGCATTATATTTTAGGTTGTGTGTGAAGCCGTTGCAAAACATCGTTGAGTTACGAAACAACTACTACTACTAAGGTGAGTTCATAGCCCAGTTTTTAACTATTTTCCCGTGGGGGGGATACATGCTCAAAACTCGAACACAAGTCTTTTATACCGGGTATCGAAATACCGTCAGGCCAATGTT
>LBNU01031780.1:20701-31101 GCA_014162995.1 Artemisia annua
AAGTCTTCCGCTGTTATTGACAACTTTTGGGGGTGTTACAGATTGGTATTCAGAGCCACGGTTATAGAGAACCAGATGTTTTTAAACATTGGACTATAACTACACTTTAAACGGACCATTTATACAAAATACCACTTCATGCCCTCCGTGCCTACATTCCAACATCCGGTAGAAATATTACTTCTCATTATTTCTTACTTATATAACTTGATATATACTTACATGTTATGATTATGCTAATAATTATGTTTACTAATCGGGATTATTACAGTAACATGGCTTCAAAACCCAACTTCATTGTTTTGTTATCGGATTCGGAAACTGAGAGCTCTACACCTATTGTACCAACTCCTGCTCTAACTCCTATGTCTGTGTCACCTACAGCAGACAAAAATAAGGAAAGTCAACAATCCTTTAACTCTGAGACTTCACCTCAAGCATCATCTGGTCCAATCAGACGCAGTAGGCAAACTCCTCCATTCCAGCCTTATGAACCAGCCATCGCTGGAAAAGTTCTTTCATATGCTGAAGAAAAAGATATCTGTGATGATACTGAATGGAAAAAGGAATTTGCTCCATCTGCAGAACCAGTGATACTACCTAGTATATTTTATCAGCAGACTACTACTGTACCAGTGACAATCAACAGTTCATCACCTGTAACCACTCGCAGTGCTCCTCTGCCTTACCGACAAAGGACTTACCAGATTCGTCCTACCACCTCAGATCCTTATTATCATGCAAGAACCAACCACCACAGTAGGGCTCGTAAGCGAGTCAATGCTCGCAAATGGTCATTCCTACCACCAATCCTAAGGACCGGTCGTGCTTTAATTGATGTTTTTGAGGAAGAAATCACGTTACGTGTTGGAAATGAAGCCGTTACTTTTAATTTGAACCAAATGTCGAAATACTCCTCCAACTATGACACTGAATCGCTTAATCGTATCGATGTTATTGATGTTGCTACGGAGGAGTATGCTCAAGAGTTTCTCGGTTTTTCAAACAATGCTTCGAGTGGCAATCCCACTCCTTCTTCTGAACCAATTATATCCGACTCTTCCCCTTCCCTTACTCCGTTTGAGGGAAGTGATTTCATCTTGGAAGAGATCGATGCTTATCTTTCAAATGATTCAATTTCACCGGAAGTTGATGATTCCATCTTTGATCCGGAGGGGGATATTCGATTGCTTGAAAAATTATTGAATGAAGATCCGTCACTTTCTTCCCCTCCGATGGATTTTAAAATCGAAGAAGTTAAAGAAATCAAGACGTCTAATCCTCCGGAGCCCAAGCTCAAGGATTTACCTCCTCATCTTGAGTACGCTTTCTTAGAAGGGACCGACAAATTTCCCGTTATTATTTCAAAACACCTTCAAGATGAGGAGAAGAACCGTCTCGTTGATGTGCTTAAGAAGCACAAGAGTGCCATTGCTTGGCGTATTTCCGACATCAAGGGCATAGACCCTCGTTTTTGCACTCATAAGGTTTTACTTGAAAATTATTCTAAGCCGTCCGTCCAACACCAACGACGGGTTAACCCAAAAATCCATGAAGTTATTAAGAAGGAAGTTCTTAAATTCCTCGACGCTGGGATGATTTACCCCATTTCCGATAGCTCATGGGTTAGCCCGGTCCATTGTGTTCCTAAAAAAGGCGGTGTGACCGTCGTTACTAATGATGATAATGAGCTTATTCCCACACGTCTCATCATGGATGGAGAGTGTGTATCGACTACCGAAAGCTTAATGAAGCGACTCGAAAGGACCATTTCCCACTTCCTTGTATGGATCAAATGCTAGAACGTCTAGCGGGAAATGAGTTCTATTATTTTCTTAATGGTTTTTCCGGATACTTTCAAATACCCATTGACCCGTTAGACCAAGAAAAGACCACCTTCACTTGCCCTTATGGAACGTTTGCTTATCGACGTATGCCCTTTGGCTTATGCAATGCTCCAGGCACGTTCCAAAGGTGCATGATGGCCATATTTCACGATATGATCGAGAAAACAATGGAGGTCTTTATAGACGATTTTTCGGTTTATGGAAACTCATTTACATCGTGCCTTTCCCATTTAGAGAAAATGCTTAAACGGTGTGAAGACACTAACTTGGTTCTCAATTGGGAAAAGTGCCATTTCATGGTTAAAGAGGGCATTGTCCTTGGCCATAAGATTTCAAAAGCCGGGATTGAGGTCGATCGAGCTAAAGTCGATGTGATCGCAAAGCTACCTCATCCCACGACCGTCAAGGGAATCCGAAGTTTCATCGGTCATGCCGGCTTTTATCGACGTTTTATTCAAGACTTCTCCAAAATAGCCCGACCTTTATCCTCACCTTCGTGAAAAGGATGCCCCGTTTATCTTCTCAAATGAGTGAGTTGAAGCATTTAATATCCTTAAGAAGAAGTTAACGGAGGCTCCAGTCTTAGTTGCCCCCGATTGGGACTTGCCTTTTGAACTTATGTGCGATGCTAGCGATTATGCTATCGGGGCGGTCTTGGGGCAACGAAAGACTAAGTATTTTTAGCCGATACACTATTGAAATGTCATGTACTCAGAATAATTGGTATTTTGAAATAAATTAAACTTTAATACGTCACTTTGTGTCGTTTACTATAATTGTGACAAAGATCCTTGAAGTAATACCCCGAAAGTCTTCCGCTGTCATTGTTAAGTCTTCCGCTGTTATTGACAGCTTTTGGGGGTGTTACACCTTTGATGCCTAAATTCGCGTCGACGATCAAGAATTTGGTGAATAACAAAGAGAAGTTGCATGAATTAGCCAAAACGCTTTTGAAGGAACATTGCTCGGCGGTTATCCTCAAAAAGCTTCCCGAAAAGCTTGGAGACCCCGGCAAATTTTTGATACCTTGTGCTTTTTCGGGCATGGTTGAATGCTTCGCCCTGGCCGATCTCGGTGCTAGCATTAACCTTATGCCGTTATCCGTATGGAAGAAGCTTTCTCTTCCCGAGCTCAGCCCGACTTGCATGACTCTTGAGCTCGCGGATCGTACTATTTCCCGACCTCTCGGTATAGCCGAAGACGTTTTTCTGAAAGTTGGGAAGTTCCATTTCCCAGCCGACTTTGTCATTGAAGACTTTGATGCCGATCCACGGGTTCCTCTCATTCTCGGGAGAGGATTCCTAAGGACCAGTCGTGCTTTAATTGATGNCTTGAGCTCGCGGATCGTACTATTTCCCGACCTCTCGGTATAGCCGAAGACGTTTTTCTGAAAGTTGGGAAGTTCCATTTCCCAGCCGACTTTGTCATTGAAGACTTTGATGCCGATCCACGGGTTCCTCTCATTCTCGGGAGAGGATTCCTAAGGACCAGTCGTGCTTTAATTGATGTTTTTGAGGAAGAAATCACGTTACGTGTTGGAAATGAAGCTGTGACTTTTAATTTGAACCAAATGTCGAGATACTCCTCCAACTATGACACTGAATCGCTTAACCGTATCGATGTTATGATGTTGCTACGGAGGAGTATGCTCAAGAGTTTCTCGGTTTTTCAAACAATGCTTCGAGTGGCAATCCCACTCCTTCTTCTGAACCAATTATATCCGACTCTTCCCCTTCCCTTACTCCGTTTGAGGGAAGTGATTTCATCTTGGAAAAGATCGATGCTTATCTTTCAAATGATTCAATTTCACCGGAAGTTGATGATTCCATCTTTGATCCGGAGGGGGATATTCGATTGCTTGAAAAATTATTGAATGAAGATCCGTCACTTTCTTCCCCTCCGATGGATTTTAAAATCGAAGAAGTTAAAGAAATCAAGACGTCTAATCCTCCGGAGCCCAAGCTCAAGGATTTACCTCCTCATCTTGAGTACGCTTTCTTAGAAGGGACCGACAAATTTCCCGTTATTATTTCAAAACACCTTCAAGATGAGGAGAAGAACCGTCTCGTTGATGTGCTTAAGAAGCATAAGAATGCCATCGCTTGGCGTATTTCCGACATAAAGGGCATAGACCCTCGTTTTTGCACTCATAAGATTTTACTTGAAAATGATTCTAAGCCGTCCGTCCAACAACAACGACGGGTTAACCCAAAAATCCACGAAGTGATCAAAAATGAAGTTATCAAATTACTCGACGCTGGGTTGATTTACCCCATTTCCGATAGCTCATGGGTTAGCCCGGTCCATTGTGTTCCTAAAAAAGGCGGTGTGACCGTCGTTACTAATGATGATAATGAACTTATTCCCACACGTCTCATCACCGGATGGAGAGTGTGTATCGACTACCGAAAGCTTAATGAAGCGACTCGAAAGGACCATTTCCCACTTCCTTTTATGGATCAAATGCTAGAACGTCTAGCGGGAAATGAGTTCTATTATTTTCTTGATGGTTTTTCCGGATACTTTCAAATACCCATTGACCCGTTAGACCAAGAAAAGACCTCCTTCACTTGCCCTTATGGAACGTTTGCTTATTGACGTATGCCCTTTGGCTTATGCAATGCTCCGGGCACGTTCCAAAGGTGCATGATGGCCATATTTCACGATATGATCGAGAAAACAATGGAGGTCTTTATGGACGATTTTTCGGTTTATGGAAACTCATTTACATCGTGCCTTTCCCATTTAGAGAAAATGCTTAAACGGTGTGAAGACACTAACTTGGTTCTCAATTGGGAAAAGTGCCATTTCATGGTTAAAGAGGGCATTGTCCTTGGCCATAAGATTTCAAAAGCCGGGATTGAGGTCGATCGAGCTAAAGTCGATGTGATCGCAAAGCTACCTCATCCCACGACCGTCAAGAGAATCCGAAGTTTCCTCGGTCATGCCGGCTTTTACCGACGTTTTATTCAAGACTTCTCCAAAATAGCCCGACCTTTGACCCACCTTCTTGAAAAGGATGCCCCGTTTATCTTCTCAAATGAGTGCGTTGAAGCATTTAATATCCTTAAGAAGAAGTTAACGGAGGCTCCAGTCTTAGTTGCCCCCGATTGGGACTTGCCTTTTGAACTTATGTGCGATGCTAGCGATAATGCTATCGGGGCGGTCTTGGGGCAACGAAAGACTAAGTATTTTCAGGCGATACACTATGCAAGTAAAACAATGACCAATGCTCAATATCATTATACGACTACCGAAAAAGAAATGTTAGCCGTCATTTATGCTTTTGAAAAATTTCAACCTTACCTTCTTTTGAAAAAGTGCATAGTGTATACGGATCATTCGGCCTTAAAATACCTAATGGCAAAGTAAGACGCTAAGCCAAGATTGATGCGGTGGGTTCTCCTTCTTCAAGAATTCAATGTAGAAATTCGAGACAAGAAAGGAGCGGAGAACCTAGCCGCCGACCATCTTTCTAGACTTGAAAATCCCCATCAAAGTGATCTCGAGAAAAAGGAAATCACCGAGACATTTCCTCTCGAGACACTTGGGAGTTTATCACATGACCAAAGTACCCCATGGTTCGCCGATTTTGCGAATTACCATGCGGGGAATTTCATTAGGAAAGGGATGTCGTCCCAACAAAAGAAAAAGTTCTTTAAGGATGTTATGCATTAGTTTTGGGACGACCCCTATTTGTTTCGAATTTGTGCCGACCAAGTTATAAGGCGGTGTGTTCATGGCAAGGAAGCCGATGACATACTTATGGCATGCCATAGTGGACCCACGGGGGGACATCATGGTGCCAATTATACCGCCAGGAAAGTGTTTGACTCCGGCTTCTTTTGGCCGACGATATACCGTGATGCACATGACTTGGTGAAGTCGTGTGACTCATGCCAACGTCAAGGAAAAATTTCACAAAGAGATGAAATGCCGCAAAATGCGATTCAAGTTTGTGAAATCTTTGACGTTTGGGGTATTGATTTTATGGGACCATTCATGTCTTCTCGAGGGAATAAGTATATACTCGTGGCCGTCGATTACTTGTCGAAATAGGTTGAAGCAAAGGCGCTCCCCACCAATGACGCCCGAGTTGTTGTGAAATTTTTGAAAAGTCTCTTTTCCCGATTTGGAACTCCTCGTGCTATTATAAGTGATCGCGGTACTCATTTTTGTAACGATCAATTTGCCAAAGTCATGCTTAAGTATGGAGTTACCCACCGTCTTTCTACCGCGTATCACCCGCAAACGAGCGGTCAAGTTGAGGTTTCCAATCGTGGTTTGAAACGAATTTTAGAGAGGACTGTAGGAGAAAATCGTGCCTCATGGGCCGATANTGATCGCGGTACTCATTTTTGTAACGATCAATTTGCCAAAGTCATGCTTAAGTATGGAGTTACCCACCGTCTTTCTACCGCGTATCACCCGCAAACGAGCGGTCAAGTTGAGGTTTCCAATCGTGGTTTGAAACGAATTTTAGAGAGGACTGTAGGAGAAAATCGTGCCTCATGGGCCGATAAACTTGATGATGCTTTATGGGCTTTCTGCACCGCTTACAAAACCCCCATCGGGTGTACTCCTTATAAGTTGGTGTATGGAAAGGCTTGTCACTTGCCCATTGAATTAGAGCATAAGGCCTACTGGGCCTTGAAACATGCTAATTTGACCTCAAAACTGCAGGTGATCATCGTAAAGTTCAATTAAATGAGTTAACCGAACTTCGTGATCAAGCCTACGAGAATTCTTTGATCTACAAAGAGGAAACCAAGAGGATTCATGATTCCAAAATCAAAGACCGCGTTTTCAATGTTGGTGATCAAGTCTTTCTTTTCAATTCTCGATTGAAGATTTTCTCGGGCAAGCTCAAAACCCGTTGGTCAGGACCGTTCACCGTTACCCAAGTTTTTCCTTATGGCACCATCGAGCTTGCTCAATCAAATGGTCCCAACTTTAAGGTGAACGGTCATCGTCTCAAACATTATTTCGGAGGGGATATACCACCCATGGTTGTCCCAGATCTCCAAACTTTCCCTAAGGATAACTAAATTCGGGGATCGAGTCAAGCTACGTGACTCGGTAATCAAAAACAAAGCGCTTCGTGGGAGGCAACCCATGCTTATCCATCTATATTTTTCTTTTCTATTTTCTAATAAGTGACGTGAGGAGGGGCGACCTCTTCCATTTCTGTTGTTTTCGTGGTTGTTTGTGTATGTTCAGGATTTACCACGATTTATGAAGACTCTCGTGCTCGTTGTCTTTCTCTTCACTCGAGTTTCATTCTTCGTTGCTTATGGAAATCCAAAATATCCTAATCTTATCGACTAACGTTTATCTATTTGGCATAATTAATAAACGGCCTTAGATTATACGTAGGATTACCCTTACCTTTGAAACATTGAGGACAATGTTTACCTTTAGTCTGGGGGGGGGGGGTGAATCTTCGATTCGATTTGACCTTGCACTTTCATATTAGTCGTTTACTTTCGCAACCCCGTTTTTCCAAAAAAAATGAAAAGAATGAAAAAATTGGAAAAGATGATGAAAATGTCATGAAAAAGCACAAAAAAATGAGAAAAAGTGAAAAATTGTGCAAAAATATAATAAGTGTTTTGACATCGTGTTTGACTTTCCTACTAGGTAAGAGTGAGAATAAAAATTTTGACTTGATCCGGGCGTGTTGAGCCCTAGCTTGTCTCCCTTAACCAATATAATCTCTAAAAACGATTATCGGCTAAGCATTCGCGGATCTCATTGTTTGAGATTTTAAATTTGCGGAGAACGAGAAATGATAGAGTTTCTTTAGAAGTTAGATGCTAAGCGTGGAGTAGGTGGTTCTCTTTAAAGCTCATCGAAGGTACTTGTGGCCTTTTGTTCCCATTAGCTTGTTTCACCCCATATCTTGTGTATAATAATTAAAGATGTCTCGGTTTTGACGAAATTTAGTTCTTTATCTTCTTAAGAGAATCTTTGTTTGAAAAATTGGGTACACATCAAGGATACACGCCATTGTCTTGAGTTGTATTGTATTGCGTAGTACGCATGTGGTTTCAGAGCTACCCTTTAAAGCCCGGTATTCATAAGAGCTAAGGTGCTTTGAGACTTCGGATTGAGATCGGACCTTGGATCCTACTTCTAACCTAATAAGTTGGCGGTAGGTCTTGGATTGAAACCGTGAAGGTTCGGAGTTGAGAAGTTACTAAGGCAAGAAAAAGAAAGAAAAAAGTGAAAAATTATGAAAAAAAAAAATCAAAAGAAAGAATAAGGAGTTATGTTGAGAGTTATGGATTATGAGCTTAAGTGTTAAGACTAAAGTTGGTCGCGCGTGAGGTGCATGTTACGATCCTAGATCGGACGCATGAGGTGCACGTGAATTGTACTCGCCAACTTATGTCTATTTTTGATGAATTCCATAGTCTTTGTATGTATGTATCCAATATCCTTGATGTGGACCTCATTTTTCGGGCAATGGTTCTTAAGAGAAGATCGATAACTACTTAGCGTTGAATTCTTGGTATCTTTATCGGACTAACTCATATTGGAACGAGAAAATATGAAGCAATTCATTTCTTAACTTAATTTAAAATAAATAGATACACTAAGATATGGGAGCAAGAGGTTATTACACAAGTAACTTCCATGAGTAGCGTTAGCATCTAACTTGTAATTAAACAATGATCCGTTTTTACGCTTAGTTTGGGGGCTTGTGAAAAATCAGGGACGATGAATTTTATCCAATCGGTCACTGAGTCGTGTTCTTACTCTATGACCCTTAATCGTTATTGCAAAATAATGAAAGTCAAACATACCGACACATGAAAAAGTGGAAAAATACAAAAATAGTAATGTAGATTAGTATAAGGAATAAAATGGAAAATCGGGGCGTTTTCGGGAATAAATGATTTCGTAATCTCTTTTGAACATTTTGCTACTTTCCAAAGTTAGTAAAAAGAGCATCAAAATTATTTATCTCAAAAGCGTGACGTGATTACATTGCGTGAGGACACGGCAATACCTTAGTCTGGGGGATTTTGGTATGTGTTAAATCACATACCTTTTATTGACCAAAACCCGACCAAATTGACCAAAAAACTAACCCATAATTGCCAAATATTCGTGTTTTTGTGTTTTTGAATGTGCAGGTACGGATTTATAAGAAAAGGACGCAAAATCAGGAGAAAATGACAAACCGAGCACGAGATTTGGAAAGAGCACGAAATTATGAGTCAAACGGCATGAGCCATAAAGATNATTTGACCTTGCACTTTCATATTAGTCGTTTACTTTCGCAACCCTGTTTTTCCAAAAAAATGAAAAAATTGAAAAATTTGAAAAATTTTGAAAAGATGATGAAAATGTCATGAAAAAGCACAAAAAAAAAATGAGAAAAAGTGAAAAATTGTGCAAAAATATAATAAGTGTTTTGACATCGTGTTTGAATTTCCTACTAGGTAAGAGTGAGAATAAAAATTTTGACTTGATCCGGGCGTGTTGAGCCCTAGCTTGTCTCCCTTAACCAATATAATCTCTAAAAACGATTATCGGCTAAGCATTCGCGGATCTCATTGTTTGAGATTTTAAATTTGCGGAGAACGAGAAATGATAGAGTTTCTTTAGAAGTTAGATGCTAAGCGTGGAGTAGGTGGTTCTCTTTAAAGCTCATCGAAGGTACTTGTAGCCTTTTGTTCCCATCAGCTTGTTTCACCCCATATCTTGTGTATAATAATTAAAGATGTCTCGGTTTTGACAAAATTTAGTTTTTTATCTTCTTAAGAGAATCTTTGTTTGAAAAATTGGGTACACATCAAGGATACACGCCATTGTCTTGAGTTGTATTGTATTGCGTAGTACGCATGTGGTTTCGGAGCTACCCTTTAAAGCCCGGTATTCATAAGAGCTAAGGTGCTTTGAGACTTCGGATTGAGATCGGACCTTGGATCCTACTTCTAACCTAATAAGTTGGCGGTAGGTCTTGGATTGAAACCGTGAAGGTTCGGAGTTGAGAAGTTACTAAGGCAAGAAAAAGAAAGAAAAAAGTGAAAAAGTATGAAAAAAAAATCAAAAGAAAGAATAAGGAGTTATGTTGAGAGTTATGGATTATGAGCTTAAGTGTTAAGACTAAAGTTGGTCGCGCGTGAGGTGCATGTTACGATCCTAGATCGGACACATGAGGTGCACGTGAATTGTACTCGCCAACTTATGTCTGTTTTTGATGAATTCCATAGTCTTTGTTTGTATGTATCCAATATCCTTGATGTGGACCTCATTTTTCGGGCAATGGTTCTTAAGAGAAGATCGATAACTACTTAGCGTTGAATTCTTGGTATCTTTATCGGACTAACTCATATTGGAACGAGAAAATATGAAGCAATTCATTTCTTAACTTAATTTAAAATAAATAGATACACTAAGATATGGGAGCAAGAGGTTATTACACAAGTAACTTCCATGAGTAGCGTTAGCATCTAACTTGTAATTAAACAATGATCCGTTTTTACGCTTAGTTTGGGGGCTTGTGAAAAATCAGGGACGATGAATTTTATCCAATCGGTC
>LBNU01031780.1:36369-69125 GCA_014162995.1 Artemisia annua
TATATATATATATATATATATATATATATATATATATATATATATATATATATATATATATATATATATATATATATATATATACACACACACACTAGTGGTCATGACCCGCCCAATTGATTTTAGTTGTATTTGCAGTTGTAATATTTTGAAATTTAAATTTATGCTTTTTTATATATTTTGATCATGTTTTTTGATTGGTTAATATGCTTGGATTACTTATTTAGTTTGGTATCCTTGTAATATACTCTCTCTTTTGGATTACGTAAGTAGGTGGTCTGTTATGTAAATATCTTGTCTATTATACTGACAAAGTATTTGGTAAGTCAATATCAAATCCCTTGTAATTAATGAATGTTTATATCCTGTTAGTAAATAATTTTTTGAATCATCTAAAGAGAACAAAAATCTAATGCTAAACATTACATAACATCAATTTGTTTTAAAACTAACAATCAACAAATATATGAATGTTTAATGTGCTGTAAATTTCCTCCCCAATAATTATGTAAACTAATTTTTATTTTTTGGTTTAGTAATAATGTACATGGTATAATCAAATGATTGTGTGCTAATGCCTAAATAGAAAATATAAGTTGTTGCAATTTGCATACCTGATAATAACGTTTACTTAAATTCGGAATAAAGCTTCTTTATATACAACATTTGCCGTTGAGTTTGTGTAGTTGCCTTCTTCATCACAATAAAGAATTTTCAATCCTTTTCAAAGCTTCTTTATATACAACATTTGTCGTTGAGTTTGTGTAGTTTCCTTCTTCATCACAACAAAGAATTTTCAATCCTTTTATGTTTTTGACTCTAGATACCGTGACGTATAGCTGACCATGTGAGAATACTGGCCGTTGAAGAAACAATCCAACTTGGGTCAAAGTCTGACCTTGACTTTTGTTAATAGTCATTGCAAAACTCACAGCGAGTGGGAACTGTCTGCGGTTAAATTTAAATGGCTTTTATTCTGATGGGCTGAGAATCATACGGGGTATTGCACAAATTGTACCAACACAACCACCCGATATAATCCTTGCTTCAGCTACGTTTGTACCTAGTCGCAGCACCTGAAGCCTGGTTCCATTGCATAATCCAGCCATTTGGTCAATGTTTCTCATGCACATTACCGGTGCTCATACTTCCAATCTTAAAGAATGTTGAGGAAGACCGGCTACTCGAATACTGTTCAAGAAATCACTTGTTTATAGCTCCTCATTGAAATTTGTGTCCTGATCAGCAACTCCCACCGTGTCTGAACTATCGTATGTATGCTCATCACCTGAAATTAGATCGAGCATTCGATCATTAATCATATCAACCAATTTGTGTGTAGGAGCAAGAATGGCTCTTTCTTGGAAGTATCCTGATGTGTAAAGGTTATCTTTTAAATTTGGGTAGATTTCTTTAATTATTGTAGCAACATGGTCGTCTGAATCAGGGATTAACATATTATTAGGGAATTTGACCATATCTTCACTATTGTTCTTGTCTCCATTTGTTCCATTGCCAATTGATAAGATTCAGTCAGCAAAATCCTGTATTTATTTTTTTATTTTTTATTTTTTTTTTATTTTTTTTTTACAGAAGTTTTGCCTGTTTGCAATCGCATCGCATGTTGACTGTTAGTGTCAGGACGGTGCAATGTTGCCACAAATACGAAGAATTGATTGTTGCGTGTACAACATCGCTTCTGGTTCCGTTTGTAATTACTGGTAGTATTTGTCGGAAGTCCCCTCCAAATAACACTACTTTCCCACCAAACACTTGCTCGGAAGGTGCATTTATATCCGGTCTACATATGTCCCTTAACGTCCTATCAAACGCCTCATAGCAATGCCTGTGTGTCATCGGAGCTTCATCCCATATGATTAGTGTAGCCTCCCTTATCAAGTTTGCAAGTTCGCTATCACATGTTATGTGGCACATAGAGTCATCTACTATATTGATTGGAATTGCAAATCGATAATGAGCTGTTCTACCACCTTCCAGTAATAAAGCTGCAATGCCACTTGATGCGACATTTAACACTATCCCTTCTTGTGATCTAATTGCAGCAAATAACGTCTTGTAAAGATATGTTTTACCCGTACCACCGTACCCGTAAACAAAGAACATGCCTCCTTCTTGTGCGTTAACAGCGTTTATTAACGTATGGTATATATCCTTTTGCTCGTTTGTCAACGATCTGTACATGGTATCATGTTGTTGACGCAATTCTTCTACGTTGTAGTCCCGTTCAGATGATATCAACCTGTTGTGATTTGACATTGTGTACATCTCGTTCGGTAATATCATGGTTGGTATATTTTTTAAACTTTTGTTGTTGCAAAGGAGCATGTGTTCGATATATGTAAGGCATATGTTCTTCTTTTCATTTTCGGTCAGAACCAAGTCTGTAAAAAAAAGGCTATGGTTAGAACTTAGCTATAATATTGGGCATTCATCTTACTTTATTTATTTTATTTACAATTGAAAAACTACATACCTGGATTATTCCTTTTAACGCGCTGTGTACGCTCAACATCTTCCGCCAGTACATGCCACGTTTTCTCATACACAACCTCTGGTCGGGACATGCTATTCGTCATTATCAGCATGACATAAAAAGAACGCAAATAGTTTCCTGATCCCCAAAGACTGGCTTCCAACAAACCGTCTATGTATTCTTTGTCATCCTCCAATAGGCCGCGAGCTTGACACGCGTCTTTATATGTAGGATACGTAACACCTTCAAACTTTTTAAAGTCAATCCAATCTTGTGCACCTCTAACTTTGTTGAGCAACAATCTTAAATAGAACCACTCTCCAGATGAAGGAGGTACATGATGTACACGTCCAAGGCACGTTCCTTTTTGTCTCTCCACCCATATTCTCTCTTCTTGTTTCCATACATAGTGTTCTGGAAATTCATGGTACAACAGTTTTCTGGCCTTTTTATCTATCTTAATTTTTCCATCCACGCTATAAATTTTGTTTCATTCACCGATGCTTTATCCAATGTGAAATCAATACTTTCAGTTGCATGAAATAGAACTGATTGCTGTCCTTGCTCATGAAATGGTAATCTCTCAACTGGGGGAAACCTGTAGTGTATGTCGAAACCATAAATCCTCCATGCTGCTTCACACGCTGAAAGATACCTACAATCGTAGTAATCTTTAATCTCATCAACGTCTTCTTCCTCAAGAGCAGCTATGACTCTGTCTGGTCCCTTATTGATGTACTTGAAAAGATATTTTATAGATCTAGTCTAGTTGCACCATTCAACATTAATATGTGATTGATAACGTCGCAGCAAACCGGGGTTATAGGGTACGACGTATCCATTATGTACTTGTGATCCACTCTTTGTTATTGTACAACCATCGTTCTTTCTCTTATAAATTGTATACCCATTATCATCAACAAATGTCTTTTCGTTGAATTGTTTCGGGAACTTTTTTGTGCATTTATTTTTTACCGTACATGGGGAAATTGGTCGCAGAGCGCCACATGGACCATGCATCATGTGGTCGGTTACAATTTGATAAAGTTTCGGATCACATTCCTTGTCAGGAATCTCAGTTGATATAAACCGGTCTATGTCTGCCGTGGTGGTGATTTTGTCTTCTTTATCGGGAAATAATAATATATGCGCGTGCGGAAGACCTCTTTTTTGGAATTCAACTGTGTAAACCGCTGCATAAATAAGATCATGTCAATTATGATATATAAAATTATTGAATAATGTTTTTCTTATTATTACCTTACCAAATGTAATACCTGCTTTTAACTTTCCAAAGTAACTCCGTTCCTTAAAATCGTACATGATGTTGTCAAGTTTTTGTTTAAAAACTCGTGTTATTGCATCTGGTCTGTCTTCCAATTTCAATCCTCTCTCGTCAACAAAACGTGCAATCTCCGGCCAATTTGGGTTGCATGTAAATGTAATAAATAGGTCTGGATAACCATATACCTTGCAAATCGTCATAGCATCCAAGTAATTTTGCATCATATACCTTGGGCTTCCAGTGAAAGATGATGGCAATATCACTCGTTTGCCTCGCAATTTTATTCCAGTATCCCCTTCTTCGGCCAGTTTAGCTAATTTTGAGTAATTTTCGCTTCTCAACTCATTATTCTGATTTTTGATATATGACATTCTTTCGGATTCAACCATAGTGTATGCGTCAACTATGAATTGCTGAGTCAATCTTCTTGCATTGAGACACATTGAAAAAACATGATGCGTGGTTTTGTGACCTTACAACAGGTTTTACCTCTCGAGGGATTTCAAGAGGCTTACAACCCCACCAGGCAGTGTACCTGACCGTAGTAGTATAGGATATTGGTAAGTACGGGGGATTGATCTTTCTCTCACAGAGAATAGTGTTCGTTAGGATAGAAAAGCTACTCTAATAGGTCTAAGGGTGGAAGGAAGATTCTTTTTGTATTTTTATATTTTTATGAAAGCAATTAAATCTCGGTTTTTGAAGAAGGGCGGAATTAGTTGTTAGTCAACTAACCCAAGGTAACTACTATTACAAAAGAATAAAATATCTAAAACTATTTAGTTGTGAAAACAATATGGAGAAAAGTGTGTTTACTTAGATTTCATTACTCCCTAACTATCTTTTACCGGTTAATTGATATGCATGTGACTTGTGTGGATGAAGGGTGTATTCCTAATAACTCATGGAGTGGCATACATATCTCTCCAATTCTATGAGCTCTTATCTCCTCCTATGCCATGCACGGCACAACCATAGGGATTGTAAACAGTGGCTCATGCGTTAAATACTACCTTAATAGCCTAGTATGCCTTGGCTACATGTTTCCCAAGACGTTCAAGCACGTTACCATAAAGGAGGTTGGCCAGTTTTCTTGAGCCTAACATTGATGGAACAATCATCCCAACAAACAACAACACATCAATTAACCAATAATTAATAGTTAGGTTTCATTAGATCTAAGCAAACACAAGAGAATTTAGCTACACATGTTAATTAAAAGACAAGCAAAAGAGATAATCAACCAACACATAGACATATTGATTGAATTAAAGTGAAGACTTATCTTTAATTAAGCATGAGGGTTCCAAGGGTTGGAAACCCTAAAAAGTACAGAAAATTCGTCTTTAGGGTTTGCCCTAAAAGTTCTCCACAAAGTTCCACACTAATGAATGAAAATTAGAAAACTATATATAGATTTTACACTCTGACGGCGTCAGGTTATAAGGGCTGACGCCGTCAGCTCGCCGCCATTAGGTTTCTCGGATGGCCTAGATCCACTTCTGACGCCGTCACCTTATAAAACCTTCTGGGCCGTCACTCTTTAAAATATAACCTGACGGCCTACTTTTCCTAACACCTGACGGCGTCAGGTGTTAATTCCAAAATTTCCTCTGGCCCGTCATTTGAAAATTGGATTCCACTCTTTTGTCAAGGCTTTCTGACGGCGTCACCTTGTGACTTCTGACGCCGTCAGGTTGTAAATCTTCATCTTTTGAGACTTTGTCGTTTTCTTCACTTTTATGCTCCAAAAACGTCCGAATATGCATGTTTTCCAGAATTCCTCTCAAAAGTACCTAAAATGACAAAAGGAACGATTTAGGGCAATATTTGATCACATTTATACGAATTAGGGCTTAAATGACCCCCTAAAAGCGTAACACTTTTCGTCTCATCAAATACCCTTACACTTGAGATTTGCTTGTCCTCAAGCAAATGAGCTTTTATTCCAATCAAAATATGAGTTAGGGGTCATTTAACACGAATATAAAAGTAATTACAACAAATAGTTATTAGACCCTAATCATAACAAGCACGGAAATCATACACTAGCACCTCACAAATAGTGTTTGGATTCTCACATCTCTCAAATGTCATAAAGTTTATATCTCATAAATGGAAACGGAAAATAACACTCACTACCTGTCATAGCAAATAGATTACCATAGGCTTGGGAAAGGATCAATTACTCCTCCACTAGGCGTAAGCACCTAAGATAAACTATCAAAGAGGGCTTTATAAAGGGTTGTAACGTAAGGTGTAGGGATATGATAACACGGTTTGGTTGGAATAAAGGGTATTTTAGTGGTGGCAAGTTAATTATCATGATCAAATACATGCACTCTACATCGTTGCTTAAGTCAAGACTCGACTCAATCTTAGTCTAAAAATGAATTAACAAAAATTAAAAAGAAACATAAGAGGAAACGGGATGGTAGTCCGTATGTTTTTTCTACTTCTCTTTTTCATATTTTTTTGTATTTTTCTTGATTTTTCGATTTTTTTTTATTTTTATTTTTTTTTACACTCTTGCCCTACCATCCAAAATAATAAATCACAGGGGAGTTGCATTCCCCTTACACTTGAATCTTTACATAACTTTACAATTACTATTCTAATGACTCGAATTAAGATAATCGAAAAACTTGGAGTACTTTTAAAATATTTAGCACATATGGGGGTAGTAATGTTGCTCTTCCCCATTACTCCATTACACTAGTACTTTACCCATGAGTCCCAATTGTCCCAAAACAATATGTACAAGGATATGACTTAACTCAGCAACCATGTAATTGACCGGATAATTAACTAAGGGTTTAACAAATGTTTTCACAATAATGCACCAAAGGTGGGTGCATACAAGGTAGGCTAAGGCGATTTGGGTGTACATTTAGTGGGGTGTAAAGAAATTCTCACTTTGAGTAAGATGCTCAAAGGTTGAAACGAAAGGATAGGCTTGGAGGGGTGTACTAGGGGTATCGTGTAACAAAANNNGGATATGACTTAACTCAGCAACCATGTAATTGACCGGATAATTAACTAAGGGTTTAACAAATGTTTTCACAATAATGCACCAAAGGTGGGTGCATACAAGGTAGGCTAAGGCGATTTGGGTGTACATTTAGTGGGGTGTAAAGAAATTCTCACTTTGAGTAAGATGCTCAAAGGTTGAAACGAAAGGATAGGCTTGGAGGGGTGTACTAGGGGTATCGTGTAACAAAAATGGATACAACGCAAAGGGTGTGGGAGAATTACTTGACCAATGTAGCCAACGTAATTATAACAAAAGCACGGGTGTAAAACAATGGGTTAATCCTAATGCCTCTTATCGTGTAGTAAATCTTAACTACACGAATGTAGTCTCACTTGTGGATTTGAGATGGTCCTAACGCAAGTTCTAGAATCTAAATGCTACCGGTACACACATCATAGCACCAAAGATGGGTGATTTTCCTACCAATTCTAGGGGCGAACCTCACATATTTGGGGTGGAAAATTTTTTAGTGGTACAATTTTGTGCTAGTCATACAATTTCCTATCCATGAGACGCTCATTAGGATCAAGGTTTCACTTCTAAATGTTGTAAAAAATTTTAAATTGGCGCTAAAATAGCCCTAACAAATATTTCACTTGGTTTTATTACACATTTACAATCGAACAAAGCAAAACATCAAGCATAGGTGTATTCTCAACGGTGCCTTCATTTACCCCCCTTACACTTAAACCGAACATTGTCCCCAATGTTCAAATAGAAGACGTAAAAGTAAGTAAAATGAAAGAATGAAATCAAATACTCCCCTGAATAGTTTGATGTGGATAATGATGTATCATGGTTAGATCTTCTTCCAAGAGAAACGAACGTTCAAAGCTTCCCTTCCAAAATAATAATCGTCTTCTTGTCCAAAATAACCTGTTAACCTGAAAAAGATAAAGGCCAACCTCGCGTAAAATCGGCGGTAAAATCTACATAATAGGATATAATGCTTGTGGAATGAATATTTTGTAGAATTCCTGGAGATTATAAGTTAAAGAATCGACAAAACTTTTTTAGGTTTCCGGAAGAAATACAAAACTTTCAAAATTGCAGAAAATTGTAACCTGACGCCGTCAGGTGTTAGGCCTGACGCCGTCAAAAAGTTCTGACAGAATTCTCATGTTAAGTTTCCGGAAAAATTCTGGAAAAACTAAATCTTACTTCCTGGAATTCCTGCAAAAATTCATTATGACTCGATACAAGCATTTGACTCAAACAATTACTAATATGTATGTTAATTACATTGTTATGATTCATGTTCATTCGTTCTTTATAAACCGATTTAGATTTCCCTTACACTTAGCTTGCAAAATACCTTTATATGTAGTTAAGACGAAGTTAAAAACAAAATAAAGCATTTTCACAATTTAGTTTGAAGCATGAATCACTAACAAGAAATATAACTTACATACGGAAACAAATAAAATCAAATAAACAATCAAACACATGGAACATGGGTTGCCTCCCAAGAAGCGCTTTTCTTTATTAACGAGTCTTGTAGCTAGACTCAAAGGCACGGGTACTACGTTTTACCGTTTCGCCTCTCCATTGCCTCTCTAATCCTCCTAACAATCTCCATGTCAATTTTATATTTAGGTCCTAGGCTCAAGCAATCTTTATAATAAAGGCTTCTCTTATCCCAAACATAGTTCATGCCTTTTTCCTTATCCTCATCATTGATGTCCTCAATTGCACCAATGTAATCTTTGTCTAACCGAGGCACAAACCAGAATTCTTTTGCTTTATAGGGCATCCTATAAGTGATTCTATCAATGTTATTAGAAAACTGAACCGTGCCTTCTAAACGATTATACTTCAAATTGGACACCTCAACAAATGGTTTTCCTAACACAACGTGAGATAAGCGACTGTCAATAACACTTGCTAAATCTTCAAGGACCATGAAATCGGTGACAAAGGTGAAATTTCCGACAAGGACATGAATACCTTTAACCCTTCCAACGAAGTTACAAACTCCACCGGGATACCTTGGGAGTGGTTTATTCATAATGTGGCTATAAAGGCTTGAGGACATTACGTTGATTGGGGATTCACAGTCAATGTAAGCATGCTCAACATATTGGTACCCAATCATACATGGTATCTTCACATTCCCAGGATCACCCCTCTTTATTTTGGGTCGATTCTAACAAAGGGTGGTCTAGGGTTATCAACTAGGTTGTTATCGTAGGCGATCTCTTCCTTAGTGGAGTATAGATTGTAATGATCATCCAACATAGGATCTTTCACCTCCTCATAGAGTTTCTCAACCAACTCATCAACCGTAAGATTATTATCTTCTAAGTAATTATCTGAGTACATGGCGGTTGCTAAGTCGTTAAGGGCATAGTCAAGCTCTATATCAATCATACTATTGAATTCCCTAAGGTCAGTTATCTCTTCCTCAATTTGGCTACGTAACCAAGCCGCTTCGTCCGGTGTAAGGGGTGGATTCGCGTTTTCCATAATGGCCAACGGAATAATTAATGGGTAAGTTATGACGAACAAAAGCACAAAGAAAATAGATAGACTAAAGAAAACCTAGAAAAAGAAAATAAAAATCTCACTAGAAAGGATTCTAGCGAGTAGACCTAAAGAAATAATAATTTCTACCTAAACAATAACTATTCCTCGGCAGCGGCGCCAAAAACTTGATGCGTGGTTTTGTGACCTTACAACAGGTTTTACCTCTCGAGGGATCTCAAGAGGCTTACAACCCCACCAGGCAGTGTACCTGACCGTAGTAGTATAGGATATTGGTAAGTACGGGGGATTGATCGTTCTCTCACAGAGAATAGTGTTCGTTAGGATAGAAAAGCTACTCTAATAGGTCTAAGGGTGGAAGGAAGATTCTTTTTGTATTTTTATATTTTTATGAAAGCAATTAAATCTCGGTTTTTGAAGAAGGGCGGAATTAGTTGTTAGTCAACTAACCCAAGGTAACTACTATTACAAAAGAATAAAATATCTAAAACTATTTAGTTGTGAAAACAATATGGATAAAAGTGTGTTTACTTAGATTTCATTACTCCGTAACTATCTTTTACCGGTTAATTGATATGCATGTGACTTGTGTGGATGAAGGGTGTATTCCTAATAACTCATGGAGTGGCATACATATCTCTCCAATTCTATGAGCTCTTATCTCCTCCTATGCCATGCACGGCACAACCATAGGGATTGTAAACAGTGGCTCATGCGTTAAATACTACCTTAATAGCCTAGTATGCCTTGGCTACATGGTTCTCAAGTCGTTCAAGCACGTTACCATAAAGGAGGTTGGCCAGTTTTCTTGAGCCTAACATTGATGGAACAATCACCCCAACAAACAACAATACACACCAATTAACCAATAATCAATAGTTAGGTTTCATTAGATCTAAGCAAACACTAGAGGATTTAGCTACACATGTTAATTAAAAGACAAGCACAAGAGATAGACAACCAACACATAGACATATTGATTGAATTAAAGTGAAGACTTATCTTTAATTAAGCATGAGGGTTCCAAGGGTTGGAAACCCTAAAAAGTACAGAAAAAGCGTCCAGAGTTTGATGCTAGAAGTTCTCCACAAAGTTCCACACTTAATGAATGAAAATTAGAAAACTATATATAGATCTTACATTCTGACGGCGTCAGGTTATAAGGGCTGACGCCGTCAGCTCGCCGCCATTAGGTTTCTCGGATGGCCTAGATCCACTTCTGACGCCGTCACCTTATAAAACCTTCTGGGCCGTCACTCTTTAACTTTACTCCTGACGGCCTACATTTCCTAACATCTGATGGCGTCAGGTGTTAATTCCAAAATTTCCTCTGGCCCGTCATTTGATAATTGATTTCCACTCTTTTGTCAAGGCTTTCTGACGGCGTCACCTTGTGACTCTGACGCCGTCAGGTTATAAATTCTTCATCTTTTGAGACTTTGCCGTTTTCTTCACTTTTATGCTCCAAAAACGTCCGAATATGCATGTTTTCCAGAATTCTTCTCAAAAGTGCCTAAAATGACAAAAGGAACGATTTAGGGCAATATTTGATCACATTTATACGAATTAGGGCTTAAATGACCCCCTAAAAGCGTAACACTTTTCGTCTCATCAAAACACCTGGTCTTTCTTGCAATTGATATGCAAAATACTCCTTCATTATGAGTCTTGTTTTTTTATTTGTTTTTGTATAGTCAGTAATACCTCTGTGATATATGTCTCTTCTATATCCATCCTCAGCGTATGGGAACAACAATGGATATTGTAGTGCCAGGTACGAAGGATGGAGTTTGCTAATTCTCCTAACACCTCCTTCGTGCATGTGCAAGATAATATCTCTTTTGTTTGTTGATGTATCAAAATCTCCAACAATTAGAGCTCCAACCTCATCAGCTGTCGGTAGGTTATATTCTCCTCCATCCCGTTCTCTTGTACCAATGAGTCGAATTTTGAATTTGTATTGTTTGTTTGAGGCAACAAACTCTTCACCGGCCATACGAAACTGAGCAACTAATGGATTGATTGAATCAAGCATGTCTCGCAGGTCAACTGTTAGTTGGTGATCCAATGTGTGGGCTCCTGATGTCGTTGTTGGTTCACCGCTGTAGATTCAAAATATAATTATTTAAACTGCATATCATAAGTTTAGTTATTTAATACAATGTAATAATTGGATGTTTTGTTGTACCTGACTCCGTTTATCCTATTTTGGATTTCGGTGGCTTTGTCGTAAATATATAGCTGGGCGAATGCTGGTTTCTTGCCTTTTTCCGATAATAAAGTANCTGCATATCATAAGTTTAGTTATTTAATACAATGTAATAATTGGATGTTTTGTTGTACCTGACTCCGTTTATCCTATTTTGGATTTCGGTGGCTTTGTCGTAAATATATAGCTGGGCGAATGCTGGTTTCTTGCCTTTTTCCGATAATAAAGTACCCATTAAGTGGTAATTTTCGCCTTGTATTTTGTAACAATATGGCCCATATCCCTGATTAACTGACGTGTCTTGTTTTGCACCTATTGAGGTAAAGGCAAACATTGAATTATATCGGCGGATACTATCAATAAATGACTCGCTTTTTGGGTTTTTCCCGGTAATAAGGTCCAATAAAAATTATGGTGGATTCTGCACTTCATTTGTTAGCGTGACCTTTCCTCTGCTACAACAGAGCGAGAATGACCCAGAATTTGAATGCGTGCTTCCCACAACACTTTCCGCATGCCATAATAGTGCATCACAGTCTGCACATTTGTAAATTGGATCTGTTAGGTCACCATTTTGGAAACACAAGTATAGATTTGTATGAAATAAGTTGAGAAATAGAGTTTGGTTGATTAGATCAAATGAGAAGAATAAAAGTGCAAGAGTTTCACTAAGATATTGAAATAACCAACAAGAGTAAGCATTACATGGAGGTTCTATTTATAGGTGAAGAGCTAGGGTAACACTCCCTTCTCTTCCCTTTTTCTAAACGTATGGGCTTGTGGCCCAATGGACATGTAATGGACTTACACTTAAACATAAATGAGATAAATAACTTAGCAACCTATTACATATGATGAAATAACCGAGACTTGTCTTAAGCGTTGAAAACTTAGGTTCTAACAATCTCCCCCTAAGGATCGGTTGTTGAAGAAGTTATGTTAGTCACGGTCTTTTGAGGTTGCTTGACGTCTAATGTCTTCTGGACTTTTGTTGTAGCATTCATAGCTTTTGACGTCTTCAAAATGATTATGTAGAAATGATTCATCGTTCTTAGTTCTTTAACAATCTTCCCCTGATGAAGTGGGTGTTCTTTGTTCTTTGTTGATGATGAGATAGTGATCAATCTGATGATAATCTGCAATTCGTCACTCGCTTTGATTCCAGTGGATCTGCATCATTCCGACATGCTCATACATCTTTGACGGTTGAAACTTTCATAAGTGAGGAGCTCTCTTTTCATATGTGAGGATTCTTTGTGTTGACGTAGAATCCTTCATTGGACGGTGTGTTGCTTAAGATCGTTTGTCTTTATCTATCTTTGGCATTCATGTTGCTTCGATCTTTGATGAGAGCTTTCATTTTGTAAAGATGTAAGTATGAGCATGTGGAAGCCGGTGTTCAAGATGGTTGCAGTACCTGAAATAAAACAGTTAGCAATAAAACATCCGGTACTTACAGGTTTGGAATTAGAATTCGTCGACAGCATAGTGTGAAGACTCCTTCTAATCCTTACCAAGGCCGTTCCTAATCAGATACCCCCCAGAGGGCTAACACAGACATACATAAGTACACCCACGATTAAGTGAGTCGCTGGAGATCACCCCACCTCTGTAGACCGTTTGAAACCATCGAACACACTAAGCGTAATCCACAAGGAATCACCGAAGTGACCTGCTGTAAGGGCTGTTTGATGTTGACCCTGGCAGGATTTCCATTCAATCATTCGAGAAATACATAAGTAAATCCTTCATAAACGTTCAAGGCAGATTGCTAAGATCTGCGAAGGACTCGATAATTTACACTTAGTGTCCAATGTTGTAAGACACTTAGTGTAGAAGAGTTTTGTGTTCCTAAGAGATCTTATATGTTATCTCATGGCTCTAGACTCGATAAGTGCACATTTGGTTTCCTATGCGGAGGCATGGAGCAGAGGGCCTCCTGTTTCAATATCAACCATCTCTAATAGACGATCGATAGATTACACTGGTTCCCCGTGAGAATGAAACAAACATCTTTTGAGAGATGCCTGAGTGGCTTAAGAAGGTTTAGGTGCATTGCGTCACTGGGTCCATGACGACTTTTATCTTCAATACCGGTGTTGCCTTAGCAACGACCAGTAGCATATGAATTGAACCCGGTGTCTGACCTAAGGTTGATATTATGGAGGGCTATTTCTTTTCACCCTTTTCATTCGTTTCTTTTTAATTCTTCAACCCCTTCTTTCTCCTTTCATTCTTTACTCCTTTTTATCATATCATACCTAAGGACTTCTAATTTCTAACTATTGGTGATGTCCTTGGGTAGATCCATCCGGTTTAGGCGGATCATAGGACGGTTTTTCCTATCCTTAGTCACCTTGTAACTCCATAACTATCCTATTGATGCCTTTGAACCAAATCATTGAAAATCTCTCAAAGTGTGTTAGAGTATAAAACTTTTTGTTAACACTTTGAGGTTTTGGATTTCTTATGAAATACTCCCCCTCAACATATGCTCATGATGGTTTTCAGAAATTTGCATATGCCGGAAGAGTTGGCACTTTTGAATTGATTCACTCTTAATAGTTATGTACCCGAGGGACACGTTTACGTTGCTTAGTTAAAGGGATGCATTATCAGCTTTTAGGTGATAACTAGCCCTAATAACTAACTTGATGTTGTTAACATTCCTAAAAGGAAGTTAGACCCGTCAAAGTAAACAACTAGAAAGAGTTTCTCGAAACGGTACTTTCTAATCGGATAAATCCTTTCGAATTAAGACATTTGTTGTTTCGTCAATTCGTGGGTCAATTCTGAGTCGAGCTCGTATGAGATAAGACTTTTTGACATCATATTTTAATCACATTCTTTTTCTCCCCCTCAAAAATAGCATATTAAATGTTGTTTTTGTAAACGATTTTGATTAAAATATGCCTTTTGAGTCTTATGGGGAGAAATCAACAAGACTTTGAAGACTTAAGAATGATGTTTTGATGCAAGTACTCCCCCTCAACAAGTCATTACTTATTGAGGTGTAATACTTGTCTTTTGAGCAGATTTGAAAAATAATGAAAGATTTGATTAAATCTACTCAAAAGTAAGAAGCTTTCGCTCCTTATATTAGGATTGTGGCACTGATGCGTACCACAGGGTCCTTTCATTACAAAGTGCGGGTTGTACACTGTTATGTGTGCACAAGCCGTAGTTGTTACAAATCAAACAATTTTTAAAAATATATTAAAATGTTTGTACCAGAAGAATGTGAGCTGAGCTAAGCATCGAAGACTGTGAACTTTGGATCAGGTCGTCGGAATGTCAAGACCGGAAATGATGGTCGAACCCCGATATAGCTTTCTAACCTTCTGATCTGTTGTCGTCGATATAGCCTTTCTTCAATCGTATGGACAAAGTTTCTGAGCATTCTGCGTCCATTAGCTTTCTACCTTGTTGCAATTCCCGCTTTTAGCCTCCTCTTTTCATCTTCCAACCTTTCTGCTAACCCATCACGAACCCGTTGTAGTGTGACATCACAAAACTTTGGAATCTCATCAAACCGCATGAATCGAATCTGATTTCTGCCGTTGAGGTAGGTGACTCCAAATGTCGGTTGTTGAACGAGAGTGTATTGTGACATTCCCGTGATTTCAGGGATCATGAGTTGTGGTTGAGTGAGATTGATGGTATTTTGATAACTTTCCACTCCCAGCTGAAGATCTTCCACTCTTTCTTGAACTATTAATCGTCTGATGTAGAGCAGGAGAGATGCGATGAAGTTGTACTGTGTGTTTCGTTCAAAGTTGAGCAGCTTTCCTTGCACCTTTAGTAGATACATATCTTCAATGTCATTCACGGTTAGATCTGGGAAGTCTGCTTCATTGAACTTGTATCGCTGCTCATCTTGCCTCTTGACGACTATTTCCTTCATGAAAGTGTAGCCGAATTTTCTTTCTTCCACGATCTCCATAACTGCAACTATGCGAAGCGGTTGCTTCACTTTTCCACTCGTCTTCAGATGAAGTCTGTGTGTATACCCGAGCTTTCGTCTTTCAGGCCAATGTTGAATTCCTAGAAGAGCATCTCTGTTGTATTCGACAACTGATTTGCAGTAAATTGGTGCGTGCTCTTCAATGTCCGGTAATTCATAACGGGCAGCTAGAATTGAAAGAGTGAGTGAAGTTGCATATCGTTCCTTGGAGGTCTCGTGTGCATGCTGGAGGTAGAGAAAATCATTGTTGAAGAAGCGTCTGTAGGGGATCTTTGGTTTTTCCGGAAAGCCTAGTAGCGGTAGTGGTTTTGTCCAGTCGGTGAAGTAGGGTTTCTTTGTTTCGGTGTCGACATTAGATTCAGGGTTTAGCCAGTCGAACGAGCCAGATAGAGCACAGGCTATGTTCTCCATGTGATAATCGAGTTCAACTTTATTCCCTGATCTCTTCTTGAGAAAGTCCATGGCTTCACGGTTGATTCGCTTCAGTTCAGTCTTTGTCAACCTTTCAACTTGAAGACCCGACATAATACTCTGAGTCATCTGCAAAGTATTACCCGGCAATGGTTCGTCGGCCTCAAGCGGTGGTTGAGCTTTGATCATTGTAGTCACCCATTCAGAGTCACGAGCTTCGTCCATGTCTAGCCAAGAGAATTGAGTAGTCTTTTGTTTCTGCTTCTTAGACCTTGAAGACTTCTTCTTCTCTTTTGTTTTGGTTGTGTCTGATGGACCGGCTTGAAATGCAGGAATTTCTGATTCAGGTATTGCTGTTTCTGTTCCTTCCTGAGTATCAAGTTGTTGAAGCACGAAAGGTTCCTCTGATTGAGTTGGACCAGAACCGGATGCTGGAGCTCTTTGTTTGGTAGGAGGAGCCTTAGATGTCTTGCGTGGCTGGTGTGATGAAGATGGTGCTTCTAACTTCTTCGATTTCTTGATTTTCAGATCAGAGTCAGGATCATCGTCTTTTCTTTGTCGTTTGTGTGTACCAACAGCTTCCTTACAAGACTCTTTTGAGGCAATGGCTTTAAGAGCCTCAAACATTGTTGCTTCATCAGGTGTCTTGTCCTCCTTGTTTATGAGCTTGACAGCTAACAGTGTTTGAAGTTGTGCAGTAGATAACTCTTCCGGTGTTGGAGGAGCCCTGTCAGTGCGAAGGTAAAAAGGAGTTGACTCAAGCATACGTTCAACGGATTGCTTGATCCTGGTGTTCAACGTTGAATTGATCGGCTCAATAAGTGAAGACACAGCCGGCTTAGCTATTGCAGCAAGATTTTCGTTCAGATATTCCTTTGTGTAGTTCTTGATCATCTTGCCCATGTCAGCTTGTAGTAACTTGTTAGCAAGTGCACTGGTATCCTTGAGATCTTTGACTTGTGAAGTCAAGGTTTTGACCTGTTTGGAGAGCAGTTGTACTTGGTCTTTTAGATCTCCGGATGGCTGTTGTGTCTCCTTCCTCTTCTTCCTTGCCAAATCAAGAGCTTTCTTGATCCGTGTTGATGCTGTTGTTGATGCTTTGCTTCTCTTCTTCTTCTTGTCTGATTTGCCTTTTGATGTTTTCTTTGCTGGTGGTGGTGATGAGTGATGTGATGATGAAGATGATGAAGATTCATGCTCTGGTTCTGATGGAGGTGGTGAGGGATCCTTTGGAGGTGTGCCTTTAGGAAGTGGGGGATCCTTTGAGGATGAGTGTGGAGGAGAGTTGATGAGTGTATCAGTGTTAAATGGTTCTTCGTCTTTTTCGAGTTCACGAAGCAACCTGTCTGTCTCTTCCTTAGCTCTCCTCTGTAGTTCCTCCTTCTTCTTCAGTTCCTCCTCTTTCTCAACTTGAGCAACGAAATCATCAGTGATGAGCTCAGTCTGTTCTTTCTCAACTTCCTCTGTAGCTTTCGTCATAATTGTGTCATGTTGTACGGTTTCGGTTTGTAGAGCTACAGTGCTGCTAGAGCCAACCTCGAGTTCTTGAAGATTGAACGGTGTTTGATGAGGTTGTGGATGTTGAAGACTTAAAATGGTAGCTTCCCTGATCTCTCTCTCTTCCTGTTTCTTTTCAGCCCTGGTGTCGACAATGATACTCTTGAGTTTCCGTTTGTCAACCAGTGGCACAAGAGGAGGTTCTTCTTCAGCTTCATCATTACGAGCACCACTTGGTTCGTTAATGGTTAAGCTCGTTCTTTTCCTTTGTTCTTGTTCAGCAGTTTCCTTGCTTAGTTGTTTCGTTAGTTCAAGCCCTGGNCTTTTCAGCCCTGGTGTCGACAATGATACTCTTGAGTTTCCGTTTGTCAACCAGTGGCACAAGAGGAGGTTCTTCTTCAGCTTCATCATTACGAGCACCACTTGGTTCGTTAATGGTTAAGCTCGTTCTTTTCCTTTGTTCTTGTTCAGCAGTTTCCTTGCTTAGTTGTTTCGTTAGTTCAAGCCCTGGAAACTCGTCTTCTACATCAGGTTGTTCTTCTTGGTCATCTGGAGCCTTTGACCTTCTTTCGTAGTCAGCTTCTTCATCTGATTCAGAGCCAAAATCAGATTCAGTTTCTGTTTCAGATGAAGAAGCGGACGGTTCATCCTAAGGAATCTGCTTAGGTGCAGCTTTCCTTCTTGGTCTGGTGGGTGGCTTTTGAGCAGTCTTTTGTTGGTGTGAAGTTGTAGTACTGCTTGAGCTACCAGACTTGCCACCCCTCCTGCTACGGGTTCGAACTATAGAAGCTGGTTCCTCTTCTTTCTCATTGAGACCAACTCTCCCAGCCTTGAATGCTTTATCATAGATCTTGAAGTTCTGAGTCTTTCTGATTTCATCATCCAAGAAGTGATCTGGGATTTTCATGCCTTTGGTTCTTGGAACGAACCTGATGGACTTAACGAAGGAAATCTTTGGGTCTTCATTGAAGATATCTTTCGGTTTTGTCCTGTCATGCATCCTTTTGATGAAGTCTGGGGTTTTCTCACAGAAGTATGCTATGAGTAGTTAGGTGAACCTGATGAACGGAATCACAGCCCTGTCACGATCGGTGTGAATGTGATGGAGCATGTCGCTCATTATTGGTGCAGCAAATTTAATCGGTGTCATAGTCATCATTCCCCAAAATACTTGCATGTGTTCCAACCTCGGATGCTCATGACCACTCCTTCTTCCTGAGATGGATCTGACAATCAGCATGTAGAATGTTCTCCATGGTTGTGGCAGATATTTGACGTTGAATTTTGAGAGAAGTGTGAGTGATTCATTGTCAGGAATATCGTATCCAAGATCAATGAAGTAGTCAAGGATTTCCAGTTCAGACAGCATCGGATGATATTCTTTGTTAGTTGGTAGCATGAGAGCTTCTCGAAGAGTATCATGATCAATGGTGTAATATTGACGATCCAGCTTGACGGTGAAGGATTTGTCGTCCAAGTTGGCCTTAGCAGTGTGCCAGAACTGATGGATGTAGAAGATAGGAACAGATGTGGATTTGGTGAGCAGTGGCTTGCATGGATGAGCCAGAAGAATGTTCTTGACAATCTTGCATGTGTCATCAGGTATGCTGAGTTTGTTGAAATCAATGCGAAGATTGTTCTGATCAAAGCGTACGTTGTAGTCTGAAGGGAGGAATTCACCAAGTGTAAGTAGTGGGAGGTTCTGTTGTTGTGGAACTGATTCATCTTGTTGAGCTATTTGTGTTCTGAAAGTGTCATGTCATGAAATCAAACATCCAGATGTGTTAGTCATTAGTCCAAGTTCACGTTTGATATTCAAAGACATATATGTTGCAATCATGATCCAGTTTATTAATATGTGATTAATGATGGTGTTGTTATTTAACATGAAACTTAGATAATTTAACATTTAATGCACATAAGTCTTTTGGTAACACGATAAATAACACAATTCAATCACAAGTTAAATAACATAATCACAATACACATATTTATGAGAGTTCATTCAATATACAAGTATTTGAAGGATTACAATCACTTGAACACTCAAAAATAAGTTACACATGATCTCGAAATTATTACAAACGATGTTCCCTAAAACTATCACTAATGAATATCTCGAAAACTTTAGTCCAAGAAAGATCTCGACAATTTTCCTAAGAAAGATCTCGAAATATTTGATGATCAAAAGTTCTCGAGAACTCTTTAGCTGAGTTTCTCGAAACATGGCCTGGAAAAAGATCTCGAAACTTTTGACATTAAAAGATCTCGAAACTTTTGGTTAGAAAAGATCTCGATAATTTTAAAAATTTCGAAAAATATTTCTCGAAAAATTTAATAGAGAGATTTCGAAAGTTTTCTCAATTTTCTCGATAACTACTGTTATAAAAAAATTTCGAAAACTTTACAAAAGATCTCGATAAATCTTTTGAAAAAGATTTCGAAAATGTTTGTCGAAAATTTTTCTCGAAAAAATTCTTATACAAGAATTTTTCGAAATCATTGAAGTCGTACGTTATTTAGAGAAATCTTTTGAATCCTTGAATGAAACCTGTGTATTAAGTGATAAAAAACAGTTAGTAACTCAACAAGGCATCATGCAAAAGATCTCGAAAACTAACGAGACCTAAAATTATCTAGAACTTGATTAACGAGAAATCATGCTGTGAAACCACTCAATTACATCAATTAACACTTATAAGAACACATTTAAACTGTTTAATTAGACTCATAAACATCAAAAATGAAAAGCCCCAATTCGACCATAAACCCTAATTATCTAGAACATGCAATCAGTTGATATGGGACAATTAACAAGCACATACATGTTATAAACACTTAAACTAACAAATCCCACCACTAATAACCACAAGAATAACACACAATCACAAAGCCCTAATTCTAACGCAACCCTATTTTTCGAAATTAATCCTAACGAGTTAACTGTTATGTTTAGAGAATAGGGACATGATTATATGATGTTTAGTGACAAAAGCCCTATGAATTCTAAACCTAAAACACATTAATTCCAAAGAGTCAAGATTTTCGAGAACCCTAGTTCTTATAATCAAAATTATACGAAATCTAGCCATCTAAAACACGATTGGTTAAAAACCCTTTGTTATAATGAGCCAAAGATCATAATTTCATTTACGGTTTGATGATCAAGAACACGGATTTGTGAGATGGATTTGAGCCGTGAGATGTAAAATGGTGTGTTTGTTTTTGCTTTTTGATTTTGTGAAAAGGAAAAAAAACGGGGGTGTTTGTTTTTGTTTAAGGTTTTTGAAACTTTGAAGCAACTTGGCAAATTTAGTCCCTAGACTTACAAATTAACCATATAACTAGTCCTAATGAATATATTTAACGATTAAGGTAACAACAGTTAATGGTAAATACATACTAAGCTAACAAAGAAGTAAAAGGGAAAGAAAAAAAAGAAATGATACGAGATAACCTTTGACGTTCCACCATTGCAGAATAACATCATAACTACAAAGAAATATGCAAGTACACGTGTTTGCACAAGATTTTGAAATTTTGAAGAACATTTTCTCCCCCTCAACACTTGGTGTGAAAATTTTGAAATTTTTGATAAACCAAAGTGTTGATGAAGATAGTGTACATGTATATGAAAAAACATAAAAATCTTTTTGGGTTTTTGAAGATTTTTTAATTTTGTATTTTGTTTTTGATAAATATTTACAAAGATAGTTTCGGTATTTGACTCGGTTATTTGTTTTCTAGAAAAGATTGTAGATCATCCGGAGTCAAACACCGCATACCAATCCGGTGAACTAGCTCAGTAAACCTTCCCGGGGGTAGTGGTTTTGTGAACAAGTCTGCCAGTTGGTATTCAGTACCCACAAAATATAACTCAATTGTACCCTTTTCAAAATGCTCCTTGATGAAATGATAACGGAGATCAATGTGCTTGGACTTTGAATGCAGAACCGTGTTGCACGAGATTGCTATCGCACTTTTTGAATCACAGTACATCAGAATCCTGTTGAATAAGTAACCGTAGTCCATTAGTTGTGTACGCATCCAAATGACTTGTGCACAGCAAGCAGACATAGCTACATATTCAGCTTCTGTTGACGATAGTGATGTGCAATCCTGCTTCTTTGATTGCCAAGACACGAGTTTATCTCCAAGAAACTGCCAACCACCAGAATTACTTTTGCGTGTATCCATACACCCTGCATGATCAGCGTCTGAAAAAGCTATTAGTTCAAAACCGGAATCCTTCGGATACCAGATCCCAAGTTAATGGTTCCCTTTACGTATCGAAGGATTCTCTTAGCCTCATTGAGGTGACGTTCAGTTAGACTGGACTGATAGCGAGAGCACATAAATACAGCAAATACAATATCTGGTCTACTAGCGGTAAGGTACATCAGTGACCCAATGATACTACGGTATTTTGTGGGGTCATTTGGTTTCCCATTTGGATCCGCGTCTAACTTAGTAGAATTGGACATAGGTGTATTGTATGTATCACAACTGGTCATTCCATGTTTCTTAATTATCTCAAGAGCGTATTTGGACTGGTTTAGGAAAATACCACGGGGGGACTGATGAACTTGAAGTCCTAAAAAGAACGTAAGTTCACCCATCATTGACATTTCAAAATTTTGTTTCATTAATCTGGCAAAAGCGTTTGAGTACTTTTTGTTTGTTGAGCCAAAAATAATGTCATCGACGTATATTTGCACAATTAAAACATCTTCCCCGTGTTTTTGAATAAACAAAGTTGGATCTAGCAAACCTTTAGTAAAAGAGTTAGCAAGCAAGAAAGCAGTAAGTTTATCATACCACGCCCTGGGGGCTTGTTTGAGACCATAAAGAGCCTTCTTAAGTCTGTAGACATGATTCGGATGCTCTGGGTCTACAAATCCCTCTGGCTGACTAACATAAACCTCCTCACGTAGTTCACCGTTTAGAAATGCCGTTTTAACATCCATTTGATAAACGACCATGTTCTTGTGAGCAGCATAGGCTAAGAATATTCGAACAGCCTCTAGTCTAGCCACTGGTGCAAAAGATTCCTCAAAGTCAATTCTTTTCTCTTGAGTATATCCTTTAGCAACCAAACGTGATTTGTTACGAATAACATTGCCCTCTGCGTCCAACTTGTTTTTCCAAATCCATTTGAGCCCAATGACATAAACTCCATCCGGTCGTTCAACTAATTCCCAAACTTCAAGACGTTTGAATTGGTTGTACTCCTCTTGGATAGACTCAATCCAATTGTCATATGTGAGAGCTTGTTTAATGTTTTTAGGTTCTTCATGACAGACGGTTAGAGCATAGATGCAATGTTCGGCATCGGAGTGAAGTTTCTGTCTTGTCATAACTGGAGCTGTTGAATGACCAATAATATTGACAAGTGGATGGTCACGAGTCCAATGATGTGTTGAAGGGTGAGGGTTATGAAACTGCTGCATATCAGTTGATTCCAACTTACGTGTTGATGACTCAGCAATATCTGAAAGGTTCAGAGTTGGAGCAAACGGATTGAAGAACGCATTTGGATCATAATTTGCAGGTTCGGGTACTTGTTGTGGATTCAGATCTTCAGATGGGTTGTCGGTGTTGGAAGCGGTTTGTTCTTCTATCGTACGAGATTCAGTTGGGGTTGCATCGGGTGTTACAGTTGTTGTTGTTGTAACCGTTGTATCAGGTACTTGAATATTATCAGGTTGAGCAGCGGAACTAGTGGATACTTCTGGTGCACGTGTTTCAAAAGAATCATCGAACAAAGGAGAGAACAATGTTTCCAATTCTCGACGAGTTAGTGACAACGGTTCAGCTGAAGAATCTGTGGGATTTAGACGGTTGGTTGCGGGTCCTAAGCTGTTTTGCTCAGAAGCCATTTCTGTGAGCTCATCGAAATTGGCATGAATAGTCTCCTGAATTTCTCTAGTGCGATGGTTGTAGATTCGAAAACCTTTTTGAGTTTTCACAATAGCCAATAAAGATACCAACGTCAGCCTTTGCTTTAAGTTTTCCAAGATCATCACGGTCATTAATTGGATAACATAGTGAACCAAATACATGAAAGTGTTTGATGTTGGGCATTCGTTTGTGAACAAGTTCATATGGTGTGACTTTGTGTCGTTTATTGATCATGCAACGATTTTGGGTGTAACATGCGGTTGAGACGGCTTCTGCCCAAAGAAAATCTGGTAGTTGAGCATTAATGAGCATCGTTCGTGCGGCTTCCACTAACGTTCTGTTGCATCTTTCGACAACTCCATTCTGTTCGGGAGTCCGTGCAATCGAGGTTTGATGTTCAATTCCCACTTTCTCATAATAATCACGAAGGGTTTGATTCTTGAATTCAGTTCCATTGTCCGTTCTGATAATTCTGACAGTGTTTCGGAGTTGAACTTGAATTTTCGTGAGAAAGGTGATAATCATAGATGGAGCTTGATCTTTGCTTCGAAGAAAGTAGACCCAAGTCCATTTGGAGAAGTCATCAACAATTACAAGAATATACCGTTTCCCATTAATCGTTTGTACTCACATTGGTCCACATAAATCCATATGAAGAAGTTGAAGAACATGATCAGTGCTCGGTTCTGGTTTGGAGGTGAGGTGTGCACGTTTGCTCTTTCCTTGTTCACAAGCGGGACATAAGTGATCTTTTGCATATCTGAATCTTGGAAGACCGTCTACTAGTTTAAGGCGAGCAAGGTCCGTCATAGTTCTGAAGTTGAGATGAGACATGCGTTGGTGCCATAACCAGGATTTTGTCGATTCTGCTTTTGAAAGTAAACATATGGGAGAGGAAGCGGTCATGTCTGACAATGAAATTGTATAAAGACTATTTCCACGTGTGCCTGACATAAGATCATTTCCTTTTAAATCACGAATAAAGCATGTTTTCTCCCTAAAGGCAACTTCCAGATCACCATCACAAAATTGACCGACTGAGAAGAGATTGTGACCAAGGCCTTCGACATAGTAAACACAACTAATTTCGATGTTCCCACTGACATAGTCCCCATACCCCATAATTGCAGCGAAATGACCATTCCCGAATCTGACAGTTCCAATAAACTTTGAGACAAAGTTTCTTAACAGTTTGAGATTGCCTGTCATGTGTCGGGAGCATCCGCTATCCACAATCCAAAGAACGATTTGCACCACCTGCATCACATGAAAGAGACGATGATGGTACAATGGTAAGGGTGGAACCCAATGAAGTTGTGGGTTCCGTTGGGTTAGAAGCACACATGTTAACAATTTTAGGAATCCATCTAAAGTTATGTGTCCTTTGTAACCAACATTGCCAATTTCAACTAGATTTAGCCTTCTTTATATCAAATTCAGTAAGAGTTGGCATGATCCTAGAGGTATTCTTCGCAACTACTGGGTTGACTATATCATTCGTAGAAACTACACAAGGCATAAGTCCTAGCACAGATTTAGAAGCATTAGTGGGCCTAGATTTTCTGCCTAATGTACGTTTCTTGAAGCGTGATAAAAGAGAATGTGCAACACATTTAGAATGATCACCAGATAACATGCTATTACGACAAAACACACATGAAGCATCAACTTTTAAAACATTCAAAGGTTCATCATTCGTTACACAAAGATTAGGATTACAATTTGCCAAATCAGAATCTAAATCTGGTGCAGGATGAGTCTTATTCAAAGTCCTAGGTTGTTCTTCTACTTCAGAGGCTTCTAGTGTCGCTCTTCTATGTTGCAAAATCCTATTCTTCTAGTTCATTTGTTTATGCTTGGATCTGCTAACGCTATGAGTGGAAACTATTCCTGTAGAGGTGGAAGGATCCATATTAGACTTCTTAGAATGTTGAGCTACATTTGTTATGTCTAATGAGTACATTCCTGGTGCAATTACATTAGTGTTGACAGATTTTTCTTTTTCAAGCTTACGTATTCTCTCTTTCAACTCAATGATAATGTGCATTTTATCCTGAATTTCACTGTCGAGTTTTCTGTTTGAATAAAAATATTCATCACGACTCTTTTGCCAATAGTCTGTAACTTCTTGCAATTCTGCAATTTCCTTTTCATATTTTGAAATTTGACTTTTTAAATCCTCATTCTCGTTTTGAAAAGTTGTAGAAGTTTTAAGACTTTGCAATTCCAGTTCGAAATCAAGACTTTGGTTTTGACACCATTCAAGCTTTTTGTTGAGTTTAGAAATCTCATTTGAAAGTTTGTTTTGCACATCATCATTGTGTTTTCGGAGATTAACGTTTTCATCTTTTAATGTCTCAATTTGTTTAGATAACAACTCAACATCATCACAATGATCATCAACAAGCATCGAAGTACCAGATTCATAAAGAGAGTTCATAACAACGGAAATAATATCAGCACTAAGAACATGTTCCAAGAGTCGATCAGCTTCTTTTTGTAAAAATTGATTTCGACGTTTTTGCTTTAAAATGGCTTTTTCAGATTCTTGAAAAACATTTATGATTGTATGAACTTCCCCGTTAAGTTCCTGTTCCCATTTCTTAGCATATGAATGCAAACGTTGAAGACTTGGAGTAAATTGAGTTTGTAACATTTCTCTTCTTTCCTTCGCAACAGGGGAAAGAAAGTTTGCAACAGTGAGTTCTGAATTCTTTTCAACAGCATATTCCATTGATTTTATTTCAGTTGTAAATTGTTTGTAATACTGAAATAAAGTAGAGTCAGTTAACATGTTTAGCTTCTTTTGTAAATCATTGTTTTTCTGAAGAATAGTCTCTAAACATGTTTCATGTTCTTCTTTTGCTTTTAGCTGTGATTTACAATGCTCAAGTTCTCTTGTTAATTGAACGTTTTTGTCTCTCAACTTTGCATTCAGTGCTTGACACTGGACATTATGTTTATGACTGGTTATAAGTAACATTCTCCATTCGGCGTCTGATTCAAACAAAAGCTCATGTTTTTCAATTTGATTATCGTTATCATTTGCTGTTTGTATAATTGTCTCATCAAATGTGACAATTGGGTTTATTGGATCATCATCGAATAAAACCACTATGGACATTTGATCAGTTATATGAGTAGATAACATAGAATCAGATTGAATAACTTGTGCATTATCTGAGGCAGAATTAGACGGAGAGTCACTTTCATGTATCAGGCATTGATAGGAATCATTTGCTTGATACAGATCATCAGTGTCATAGATTGGACCGGAATCACTTACCTGGAGTTCAGTTGTCTCTGCCATTAAGATTATGTCTATAGTCCCATCGGAGTCATTCATGTTAATAGCAGAGGATGAAGGTTGACCAAATTCAGTTGTAGAGCTGTCTGCTGCATGCTGAAGAGCCGATAGATAAGCTTGCAGATAGTATGCACTTCCATTAGAGCTTCCCTTTGTTGTTTCCACCTGAGTAGTATCATCTTCTAGCTTGAGTAGACGCGATTCCAAATAGCTTTGAAGAGTGATTTGTGGAGCAGGGAGAATGGTTTTCAAGAACTTTCTCTTTAAACATGACTGAAGTATCTGATTCATTCTTAGGTCATGATGTGACCGATGTATTGCTTCAAGATGCTTCCACATGTCATGAGCACTGGCAGCAAAATCCAATGTTGAGTAAATTGAATTAGGAAGACCAAGAGAGATGTACCAACTTGCTTGGTAATCAGCAGCATGTTGTTCTAGGTCATGGCCAGTCAAGGTATCTTTGGTTTGTAGTTCAATGAAGCCTGTGGTGTCAGCAATGAATTTCATCTGATATGGTCCGTGAAGGATGGAGTTCAGGACAAGATCAGCTTGTGGACGCTCACCAACCCATTGTAAGAATCTTTGTTTCCAAGTAGTGTAGTTCCCGTTGAACAGCATAGGAGGATGTGATTCATTACCATAGAGTAAGACATGATGAGGGTCGGAGCTGTGAGGTGGAGTATATGGAGAGTTAGAGTATGGTAGGTAAGACATGATGAATAACTTGTGTGAAAATGGATCTTGTAGAAGGTATAAGTCTGATGCCAATTCTCGAAAACTATCCCAAGTACGTTTCCAAAGCTTAAAATGTTGAATATCTCGAAAAATAGTCAAAGTACCAAAGATTTCGAAAAATTCAAAAGATTTCGAAAAAGTTCAAAATTTCTCGAAAAAACAGTTTATCGAGAAAATTTTAGCAAAATTTTCGAGAAATTTTTCTGTAGAGGAAATTGGTAAAGTTCTCGAAAATTATGAAAGGATTTCGAAAGTTTTCCAAGGATCTCGAAAATCAAAAGATTTCGAGAAGCCAGAAAAGATCTCGAAAGTTCAAAATTTTCGAAAAAATTCCACAAAATTTTCGAGATTATACAATAACGAAAATATCCAACAAGTCGAAGTGTTTTCTTTCTTATACAAGAGAGAAAAGCACTGAGTAACCAACGAAAACACCTTAGGAGCAGTCACAAAAGATCTCGAAAATTAGGGTTTGGTTTTTGTGACAAATGGTACATTTTCATAAACTAATTTTATAATAAATTTCTATTTATTATATTTACTTTGAACAGTATATGCATTTTAGCACATTTCTGCATGTTTCTGCACGTTTCTGCATGTTTTCGGGAACCGTTTTGTACACTGTAGCTTACAGTGACTACTGAAAAAGTTTATTTTCATCAGTAAACACAAATTAATCCATCTCGGATAGTTACTGACAAGTTTCGTAATTTACTGAGAGTTTCTCGGTATTTGCTGAAAAACAACGCCGCACGCGAACCGACACCACAGTAATTGTGAAAAAGGTCAAGTAAATATATTTTTGAGTCAGTAAACTCATTTTATTACTTTTCTGACAAAACCGTGGCTAAGATAACTGTCTTTATTTTACTATATTCGTGTCTAAAAAGGCAAACGGATACTAATAACAGCTATGTTTAAGCCTATCCGTAGCACTCAACGATAATAATAATTGCATAAACTCTTCTCTTTGTCATTTCAGTCCCCTTAAGCCCGCACCAACACCATTTCCTGTCTATTCTTCCATATTACAGTAACCAATTGCTAGTTCATACATCTATGTATTACCCACACCAATCTCTAGCTCTATAGAATTATCAATGTTACACATAACATCATCATAAAAATCATATAGTCTTATCGCAATTTATACATAGCGTTTTGCATATCTTCCAAGTCAAATCTATTGTACATAGTTGTAATATCATCTTCAAATCTAAATTATATATTTCCATACTCTCTTCTTGGCGATCCTACAACACACACAAGGCATAACACTTAAGAATTCTCATACGAAATAATTATGATGAAGAATCAGTAATATAGTTGAGTATATCATTTAAAGCAGATAATATGTTGTGTGTGATACACTTACAAGAAATGTAAGTTGGAGTGGCTAGGAGAGATAATATGAAACTCGATCAATTATGGTACTCAATTGAGAAATTTAGATTCCTTAGGGTCTTTCGTTTCTTCTTCTCCTTAAGCCTAAGTCCCACCAACATTACAATCTATTTAGTATAAATGCAGGATCCACTCAAATTATTCTTATATCGTAGTCTTTAAAATTTTACAATATATTTTTTATGGTTTGGATTTCTGTAGTGTGTTACAATTGGTTAGTACGCAAAAAATGAAAGGTAGGAATTGGTAGAATATTTTAATATAAAGCATTAAGTCACATATGCTTGCAAATCTATGAATGATTTGGTTAAAGCATATTAAAGCTAAGGATCATGGTTATTAATGTATTGTATTTCTTCTATTATGTTTTGTTAGATAATTAACTCAAATTTTTGTATATATTAATTGTGTGAACTACTAGATTGACATAATTATTTGATTAATTAGAAGTGTTATGCTTATAATATTGTATTTGTTTTATAGCGTAGAAATATTGGATTATTGGGGCTGTATAGGAGAAACTCGGAGAATAGAACAACAAGTAAATAATAAATAATAATTGGGGTATTCGAAAAAATAAATTTTTCTGAATCGTGGTGAATTTTGGAAGTATATTTGACTTGTATAATAAATTCTAGGATTTTATTATGTCCGTTTATCATTTTTAGATATCTCTCCAGAACTTTAATATATTTTATTTTTTAGCCTTTCTTTCAATAATTTTAAATGGTTTTATCTCATAATTATTTATACTATATTATTATTATAATTTCAGACATATTTGGTAAATATGCGTAGGTTCTTTAAATTATTGTCGTTTCACAAGAATTAGTTAATTATTTTCTCAGTTGGATATAAAAAATATTCGAAATGTTCTAGAGTTAATTTTTTGTGAGTGAGGTCATATTAACATGTGATTTAATGATGGAATAGTATATATTTTCATTGACCATATATATTAGAAATACTCACAAGTGTAACCCAGGTTCCACTAAATTCCAGTAAACGGGTATGCAGATGTATTATGTGAGGCAATAGATGCCCAAAAGTTACCCAGAATAAGTTCTGCTTTCCAAGTAATATTATAAATGAAAGATTATTTATAAAATGTAGTTGTTAAACAGTGACGTGGCATTTGAGTGATCTTCCAACTTTGACTTTTTGACCAAAAATTATTACCGGACGTGTAAAAATTAAACACAATATATATCGATATATAAAACGTAAATTAAACCGTAAAACTATGTTTTGGGGTAGTAATGGACTAACGGGCCCAATAGCTAAATTTCAGCCCAATAAATAGTTGGGAGATAAAAACGAGTTTTCACATGTATTTAGACCTATGGTGAAGATTTTCGTGACTTAAAACGGTTTATAACGATAACTATATTAATAACGTATAATATAGTTATAACGTACTAAATGTGACAAATAAAATGACAAGTGGTTAAATTGAGGAATTGTGTTAATGCGAAACATGGGAACATNTAAATTGAGGAATTGTGTTTATGCGAAACATGGGAACGTTGAATAAACGAACGGGTCATGCCCAAATTTATAAAAATTCCCACACTTAGAATATTTTTACTAAAATACATATACTTAGAGTATTTTTCTAAAAATACAACAAACATATATAATTGTGAAGACTTGAAAATAAAATATATATTATAAGTGATAGTTATTATTTATAACATATTACTTCTCCGCAACACAACTATTTTAAATATAATTCCTCAAGACATATTTAATTTAATGTAATTAAATTAAATACTTAATATAAAATTTTATTAATATATCTATACTACATATAATACACAAATGAATCTCTCTCCAAAAATTTCAAATGTACAAAAAGTTATGCAATGTTTACAACACTTTAAAGTAAGGAATCTTCATAATTACAACATGTAAAGCATTGTGTACAAGCAAAACATGCATGCCACCAAATTCAGACCAAATTCAGAAATACATACATTAAATAGCCTTTAAAACACCCCCAAACCTAAAGTTACAATGATTTAAAGCATTGTGTACAAGTAAAACATGTATGACACGAAATTCATACCAAAATACAATGATTTAAAGTTACAATGATTTAATTAATCCACTCCCATTGACTGAAAACTTGGAAGATGGTATACGGCCGCTACTAATATCCACCCTATATACCTGCACAAACGAAACATTCAGAATTTCATAAGGAAAAAAAATAAAAAAAATAAATCATGGTAAAACAGAAATCAGATTGATAAAAGTGACTTACCATCGACTAAAATTTGAGTAGCTTGGTTTAATGGTCTTTCCTATAAAAGGAGATGAAAAGAAATAGAAAAACCCTAATAAGCATGCGTACATTGACCACCACTTGTGGTTCTATTATTCACGAAAGTAAAGAAAGAAGAAACATGAACCATAGATGCTTTGTGTTTGTTTTTGGTGGATACCATATACGTAGTATTTTTTTAGATCTCTGTGTTTTTGGTGAAAGAAAAAAGGGGAGTGTTTGTTGTGGCTGCGTGAGTTTGTGAGAGTGTTATTAGGGTAGCTTAATATGGGTTTTGGGATGGACATTCTTTGGGCTACTACATCCGGAAATATTTGTTGGGCTGGTAAAAAACAAAAAAAAAATGAAGAATTTTGTTTTTCAAAATTTCCGTTAACTAACTTTAAACAAGGGACGGTTTTTGTATTAAAAAAAATAATAATAAATAAGAAAAAAAAAACCTTTTGTCTTAAGTTGTTATTTTGAACAAATATTCAAGCCCGAACGGGCAACAGGCCAAATGGGCTTGAGCCCAAACGGGCGCCACCCAAACAGGCTCGAGCCAGAACAGGCACGGGCCAACGGGTTCGAGCCCGAACGGGCACGGGCTATACGAAATTATTGATATTCGTAAATTAATTGTAAAAAAGAACATAAATAATAACAAAATACATTATTCATCGAAATTTTTATTAGGGTAACCCGCCGCTGCACGCGCGGGACTGCTATATATATTATCACACAAGTATGCCATGACTTATATACTATATAATATATATATATATATATATATATTATATACTATCTATATAATATATTATATATATATATAATTCATATAATATATTATATATTATATATATATATAAATACTATATATATATATATATATATATATAATATATATTAAATATATATATATATTGCATCTCACTTACGTATTTACGACGAATGAGTACGTGATGTTCCGTCACATGTGTTCCCATACACTTTCACATGAGCAATAACACGAGCTTCATTAAGACCGATAAATGAATATTTTTGGAAAACGTACTTACCACACAACAGAAACACAAGAGCCTTGGTAATACATAAACACCTTTTCCAAAGAGTTTTAAACACATTGGTGAACATTGTACTAGAGATATTACCATATTAAGTCGCGTGTCGAGCGGTTGCTATTTTTACTGTTGACTATCCACCGCGTATTGTTTATTAAGGTGAGTTTATAGCCCCACTTTTATAAGTACTGTTTTATATCTTGGGGTGAGAACATGCACTGTTTCATTGGACAACTGATTATTTTATACCTAGATGCGGAAACTAAGGTTTGCTTGAATCCCATTTGCCATTATCAACCGTCATTCCCGCGAGGAAACGGTATGTGTAAAGATCATATTGAGGGGACTCTCTTCGGTGCTAACTGTGAGATGCGGACGTATACATGCGACCTTTGCCGGTGGTTTGGGATTATTCGACTCGCGGGCACTTTGTTATATTTATCTTTCTAGCATGCTTGTTAGTTCGGATGGTTGAGCCTTAGTGTTGCATAAGACTTTAGTGTATACTTGCTGATTATTGCTAGGTCATATGTGTTATTTTACTTTAAACTTAGATCACAGCGTTACTGACTTTTAGCCTGTTTTCAGGTGCTTAAAGTATAGTTTGTGTTGAAGGCGGGCATGGCAATGGTCTAATAACTGATGTGTTTTTACTTAAGCGTACTCTGAAACTTTGGACAACATCGTAATCGGGGCTTGTG
>LBNU01031780.1:115502-171565 GCA_014162995.1 Artemisia annua
TAGATCGTCTTTCAAAAAGATGTAATTTAGATAACTGAGGAGTAGATCTAGACTCCACAATGTGCCCGGTTTGTGACGGAGACCTAGAAACAGTGCATCATTTGTTCATCGAGTGGCTGATTGTTGTGGGCAAAAAAGAAAACATTATAGTGTGGTGTGGTCTAGACGCCTATCCGAAAAATCTCACCAACATGCTTAAGTGGGCTAATAATTGTAACTTCAACAACCGGGTTAATGGAGATATCGGAATCGGCTATGCTTTGATGCTAAACCAATACGGAAAGACACATTGTGTGAAGAAATAATCTCGCACTCGTGGATTCTCCATAGAAATAAGAAAGTTCATCCAATTTGGATTGAATGGTTAACTGATCCAATGTCCTTTTGTAATGTCTTTTAATCTCATTGTAAATTTCTAACTTCTAGCTAGCTTGTTATCAATAAAATACCGTTCAAAAAAAGAAAGAAAAAAGTCAATCTTCTTTTTAATTATTTGGTCTAAGAATATAAGTCGAATTATTCTTTAAAATTGGCTTTTATATTCTATTTCAATTCTTTCTGTTTTAGTGGTAGATATTGAGGACATCAATTGGTGATGTTGATGGCCATGTAGTGATAACAAAGGTCGCCATGACCCAAAATGATTATATAAGTTATGTTGATTTGTAGACGCGGCATTGTCTCTTCATATAACCTACGTCGAGAGGGAGGTTCTTTCTAAGATTCCTAATTCATCATTAATTAAAAGTCAAGCATATTTATTAATACTTTAGTCACACTTGTTTATATAAAATTGAGTTCACTTTGTAGAAGCAGCATTGTCTCCTCATATACCTACTTCGGGAGGGAGGTTCTTTCTAAGATTACTAATTCAACATTAATTTAATATCAAGTCAAGCATTGTTGTTAACAGGTGAGTTAAGATTACTAATTCAACATTAATGTAATTATCAAGTCAAAGCATTGTTGTTAACCGGTGAGTTATTTTACATACTATAAAAAAATAAAAATTGATGGACGAATTTTGATGGATAAATTTCAGCTACGCATCTTTAACTAAAATAAAACAAATTACTTTCATCTCTTTTTAATTAAAACTCAGGTTTCATCATTATACTATATATATAAAAGGCAGGCGCTAAGGGCCAAAAAAAATGAACAGTACTTCATTACGGAACTTGAACGGGCCACTTTGTGGTCCTCATTTGTTGTTTGTACAAGGCCGTACCACCCAACTGTTGGTAGTGGTCCGTGTGTGCAATGGGTATTGGCTACAAGTGAGTACCCCCAACTGTAGATGTTCCTGTTGAACCCCGTAATACGGGTGTAATTACTCCGTTATTTTATTACTACTCCGTAATATATACTCCAATTCCGTCAACACTCTCACCGCCTTTCTCCCTTAGTAACTACTACTGTATATAATAAAACACACACCGCAGGATTCCAGAACAATCATTCATCTTCTTCTTCCACCATCTCCCAATTCTAGATTCATCCATTTTTTCCACCGCCCCACTCATCAAACGCATATACAAAACCAAACCACAAAATCACTACCCTTTTGATCGGACATGATAATGAGAGGATACAAAGCAAACGGGTATTTAAGCTCAAAAAAAAGAGTTGATAAACTAACTAGGTTTTAATTATGACCTTTTTTTTATTTCTTTAATTTGAACCATTGAATTGGGTTTTTGTTTTCGGATTTTAGAGCGATATGTGTTCTTTGCAGCAGGTACCGATTCATGGATTTGGTGTCTCAATTGCAGTCGTAGTGTATTGATGGTGTTCTTGCCTATGATCCGTGGTACACACTTCCTCTTTTACAGCTTTCTCTTCATTTACAATTAATTATCTAATCTTTTTTCTATTTTTTTTTTTTACTTTACTGTTGGTAAGGAAGAGTCCCAGTGAGATTGAGGGTTACTATTTTTTTTAATAAAAAACTTGGGTGTTGTTTCCTTGCACACCAAATGTTCGACGAAATGTCTTAAGTGAAAATTGAAATGAGAGTTTTTGTTTCTTTTTTTTTTTATGCTTACGGCTGGAAAATGAAGAGGCTATAAGTTGAAGTTGATACCACATAAGCCCACTAAAGTGAGCTTATGAACTTTTTAGAACTCAAATAAGCCCGGAAATCGATAAGAAAAGCTAATCGAAACACCCCCATGATATATTATATACATGACCATGTGAGATGATTAATCAGATAGACATTTAATCCTAAATTGACTTCGATTTGTTTTAGTAGAAATGTGATATACATGTATAGCTAGATGGTTAAGGTATACATGTATAAGTAGGTGAAATGAATGTGCTACATACATATTCACTTTTTCACTTTATACACTTGGCTGTACGTAAATTTGTTAATGGCAAGAATTGAAAATTCCACTGATGTTTGCACTTATATTGAATTCGTTTTTTGGCAGGCCTTTTTTGCTAACGCAGCCATTTTGGTTTTTTCAGGCGATAGGCTGTGATCAATGTCGGTGGGCCTTGAAGAACCTGAGACTTTCCGTATCTTGCCAGGGCAACATGCTATGTTTGCAGGCATGTCCTGTTTTTACGGTGCGTACTTATCTGAGCCTCATTGTTGCATGTGTTGTTTTTGGATATAATAGGTTGGGTTGAGACTTGGTGGGTTTGGCTAAACTTGAGACTGTCCATATCTCAACACATTCATATGTATGTTTTATAGAATTGACCATTCATGTTATGCCTAATGCCCTTTTCAAGATTCAGAATTGTTTGGCTCAATTATATCTGTAGAAATAGCATATTCATATAATTATTTTTGCATTTCAGGCATTTGTACCTGAAATTCCATAAAAGGATGCAGTTAGGCTCACTTGGCAGACTGTGCATAACATGGTTCATGTGACTCTTAGTCCACACCCTGGTCAGCCACTTGGGCAGTCACGGTTTCATTCATATGGCTACCTACTTCAATATGCTTTGTTCTCATATTGATTCAAAACTTTTGTTAGTAAATTTCTGTTTTCATTTCTGTTTATCGGTGTACTGTGTTAGAGTTTCAATTACCGTTTTAGAGGTTTTCATTTCTGTTTATCTGGTATCTAAGAGATAATGTCACAGAGAACAAGAGGTGAACAACAGACGAAGGTCAATCGATTTAGGAAGTGTAGGTGCACAGGAGAATGGTGATGTGTAGGATCACGTAACGTGGCATATGAAGGTCAGTATTTTGATTATAAGTAATTTTTTACTATTCAATAGTTTATAAATATTCGAGTGACAAGATATAGGAATTCTGGGACAACAAATACTATTTTTAACCGTTTTCACTATGTTCAACCCATTTTTTTCCTTCAAATGAAAAGTCGGATTTGTACAACTTTGGGGTAATTTTGTGGAAACTTGCTACTTTGCAGAAACCATGTTGTCTCTTGGTAACACTTGCTATCGGCTACCAACATACAACCTACTACATTTTTACCTTACATCCAGTTTTAACGTGCACTTTCACAATCAAATTTCATGCTATACATTGACACCGAAACATAAAAAAAAGTTATTTCATTGTATACATATCCTCTCTAAATTTTGCATTTCAGCATCCAACATATAAACTATTTATGTAGGTCCTTTTGATGGTGAAGCACAAACGAAACTCAATGCTGCAAATTGACGATCTTATGAGGTGTTTGCATATTTTAGAGGTGGCTATGTCATGATTGGTCCCGGGACTGGACTGATGTATAGTTGAAAGCGGTAAGTGCGATACTTCTTTAAATAACTGTCTTTTTTATATACCTATGGTAAGTTGGTTTGGGGAATTAGTTATACATTTGAGTTGTTACAAAGTCATTTAGTTTGTACTATAGTGTTTATTGTGTGTATCATTTGAAGACTGATAATGCATGAATTAGTTAAGTTATAAATTGCCTTGGTATCATTGGTGTTCATTGTAAAGCCAAGTAGGTGGAAGCGCTTTAGATGTTGGTGAAAGTTTAGAAAAGCTTTCAAAAATGTATCAACAGGCTGTGGCATTGTATAAGCTATCACAAACTATTCTAGCGAATAATATTAATTGTGGATTGATGGGTGTTCAGTTGTTAACAGATTGGAATGGGAATTAGCTGGTAGGAATCTGTCACTTAACTAATTTGTAGTTGCATTCATTTTTGGAGAATCTATCACTTAACATATAGAAATTATATGCTACTAATATGTGTGTGCGGTGTGCAAAGTATACGTAGTTTTTGATTTCATACGATTTTACTTGCCTTGAATGGTTGTCATTTTTTGGAGTAGTTCCCACTTTTGATTTAATTCTGTATGGTTCAACAGCTATTGGTTTGCAGCCTCATGAAATGAAAACAAAAAACTTGCAAAATGACATTGAACCTTTGTCGTTGCAGGAGCACACATATAAGCAGGTTCGTAAACAGTGAGGTCCGTTATATGGCGGCGAGGATAAGCATGGTAAGTATTGCCGAATGGTGCTGCAATATATCATGCTAATATTAGGATACAATACTTCTTTTTATGTTTCGCTGTGAATTTATCATGTTGCTGTGCCGCGATTTTGCTTAGGATAAAATGCTTTGACTACATGGGATATGTAGACTTAAGAATTCATGTATTCGGTTACATTTTTGAAACTGTTTTTACCTTTTAATAGCTCTTCAAGTTTGATTTCATTCTTTTATGAAGGCTGATTGTATTCTTCAATCTCGGAAATTGCTCCTTATAGAATTTGTTTGTCTTCCATTATTCTTTTTTTGAACACTGTCTTCTCATTATTCAATGGGTTCAAGTTGCTTTGATGGAAGTAGGACTATATAGAATTGATACTGAATTACCACCAAAAAGAAATAGTTAGGATGGAACACGCATGACGAATCAGGTTTGTGTACATGAGATCTGCATAGATGACATTATAATTTTTAAAAAATATGATTGTTTTAGGGTCAACAGATAAGATGCGGAACAAAATGTGAGCACTTATTACATAAGCTTTTTAAATTATGAAAACATATTGTAAGTATTCAATCGTGTAACCAGATTGTGGTTTTCGACATGGAAAGATGTTTACAATTCTCTTATCACACAATCAGGTAGTGAGTTAAGTGAAATAATATATTGGTTCCAGTTGGGTCAGGTTTTGGTTAAATTGTTTGGGTATAGAGTGTGCAGAATGAGCACTAGCGAATTTCATTTTCTATAAAGAAAGATGGTTAGATGCTGTTGGTATATTTAACATGTTATTAGTTTGTGTTCATTGTATTAATTCATTTATAATTACAACAGCTGGATATTTATCTTACATATATAATCTCATGTTATATAGAATTGGGCTTCTACACATCTTCAGTACCATACTTTGGTATTTATTTTACAGCATTTATGAGTATGTGGGTCGAAATTTTTACATTATCATGCTTGGTTAAGTGAGTTGGTTCCAACTCACGGGAATGCAACTTATTTGTATCATGTTAGTTTTATCGATACTATTTTCATATGTTGTGTGCAATACGAACCCGAATACAAATATAAATGTTCACACATACTGAGATCACAGCACCCCGCAGCAACGCGCGGGCTACCCAGCTCGTTATCTATAAAACAAAAATAATCAAATTTGAAAAGTGAAAAAATTCAGTCATGATCAAGCTTAATAAATTCAGTCATCTATCTAAAGAAACTTATAAAATAATTTTAAATTAAAAATGTATTTAATGTATATACTAATTAGTCTAAGCTTACACCACAATTTTCGGGAAAAATATATACAAAACCAATTTTCGGGTCTAACCAGTTTTGAAAATATAAAAACCGGTTTTATTTGACCATTTTTTTATCAGAATTGGTTCAACTGGTGGAACCGGCCGGGTCGAACCGGGTTTCAAAACATTATGTTTAATCCCCAAATACTCAAACTTTTATTATTTTTCATTTATAATCCCTAAACTTTTTTATCGCTACAATATGCTATAAAATCCCGTTGTTATGCACGGGTATTCGTCTTGTAATTACAAATTGACGGTACAAATGGTTGGCTTGTGAAAAGACAGAAAGACACAATACTAGTATCTAACAAACCTATTATGATACGCATAAAATCTAATTACTTAACAAGCATTATACAAAATAATGAAAGTTTTAGGTGATGGTGTGCTGGGGTGTTCATTGGTTCAGTTATCGAGTTATTTGGTTTATTCGGTTCGGTTAGTTCGGTTTAAAGAGAGAAAAAATTCTTGGTCAAACCGAAAACCCAACCGAACCGAATTCAAATTTGATTCAACCGAACCTCTATAATCGTAAACCGAACCGAATAACCTGAATTACATAATTTTAATTTAATTATATATACTTTTAGCACAAATTTTTTTTTTCCAAAATTAAATATAATTAAATAAAAAAATAATTAAAATTATGTAATTCGGGTGCTTGGTGGGGGTTAAGGGGGTGGGGAATGGGTAAAGTATTCATTAAATGTGTTTGGTTAGTGTCCGTAGTGGGTAATGAACCATTATAGACTAAATTGGGGGTAAGGGATTGATTACCCACCTCACTCATTCCTTTGCATTCCCTTTCCCTTTCCTTTTCCCTTTCCCCACTTTGAACCAAGCGGCCCTGAATCTCATACTAATCACTAGCATAAACTGTGTTGCTGATAATTATATGTGATCCATTGAAAGTCATAGATGTNAGCTAGATGGTTAAGATATACATGTATAAGTAGGTGAAATGAATGTGCTACATACATATTCATTTTTTCACTTTATACACTTGGTTGTACGTAAATTTGTTAATGACAAGAATTGAAAATTCCATTGATGTTTGCACTTATATTGAATTCGTTTTTTGGCATGCCTTTTTTGCTAACGCAGCCATTTTGGGTTTTTCAGGCGATTGGCTGTGATCAATGTTGGTGGGCCCTGAAGAACCTGAGACTTTCCGTATCTTGCCAGGGCAACATGCTATGTTTGCAGGCATGTCCTGTTTTTACGGTGCGTACTTATCTGAGCCTCATTGTTGCATGTGTTGTTTTTGGATATAATAGGTTGTGTTGAGACTTGGTGGGTTTGGCTAAACTTGAGACTCTCCATATCTCAACACATTCACATGTATGTTTTATAGAATTGACCATTCATGTTATGCCTAACGCCCTCTGGATTCAGAATTGTTTGGCTCAATTATATCTGTAGAAATAGCATATTCATATAATTATTTTTGCATTTCAGGCATTTGTACATGAAATTCCATAAAAGGATGCAGTTAGGCTCACTTGACAGACTGCGCATAACATGGTTCATGTGACTCTTAGTCCACACCATGGTCAGCCACTTGGGCAGTCACGGTTTCATTCATATGGCTACCTACTTCAATATGGTTGTGCTCATATTGATTCAAAACTTTTGTTAGTAAATTTCTGTTTTCATTTCTGTTTATCAGTGTACTGTGTTAGAGGTTTCAATTACCGTTTTAGAGGTTTTCATTTCTGTTTATTTGGTATCTAAGAGATAATCTCATAGAGAACAAGAGGTGAACAACAGACGAAGGTCAATCGATTCAGGAAGTGTAGGTGCACAGGAGAATGGTGATGTGTAGGATCAAGTAACGTGGCATATGAAGGTCAGTATTTTGATTATAAGTAATTTTTTACTATTCAATAGTTTATAAATATTCGAGTGACAAGATATAGGAATTCTCGGGCAACAAATACCATTTTTAACCGTTTTCACTATGTTCAACCCTTTTTTTTCCTTCAAATGAAAAGTCGGATCGGTACAACTTTGGGGTAATTTTGTGGAAACTTGCTACTTTGCAGAAACCATGTTGTCTCTTAGTAACACTTGCTATCGGCTACCAACATACAACCTACTACATTTTTACCCTTACATCCAGTTTTAACGTGCACTTTCACAATCAAATTTCATGCTATACATTGACACCGAAACATAAGAAAAGTTATTTCATTGTATACATATCCTCTCTAAATTTTGCATTTCAGCATCCAACATATAAACTATTTATGCAGGTCCTTTTGATGGTGAAGCACAAACGAAACTCAATGCTGCAAATTGACGATCTTATGAGGTGTTTGCATATTTTAGAGGTGGCTATGTCATGATTGGTCCCGGGACTGGACTGATGTATAGTTGAAAGTGGTAAGTGCGATACTTCTTTAAATAACTGTCTTTTTTATATACCTATGGTAAGTTGGTTTGGGGAATTAGTTATACATTTGAGTTGTTACAAAGTCATTTAGTTTGTACTGTAGTGTTTATTGTGTGTATCATTTGAAGACTGATAATGCATGAATTAGTTAAGTTATAAAGTGCCTTGGTATCATTGGTGTTCATTGTAAAGCCAAGTAGGTGGAAGCGCTTTAGATGTTGGTGAAAGTTTAGAAAAGCTTTCAAAAATGTATCAACAGGCTGTGGCATTGTATAAGCTATCACAAACTATTCTAGCGAATAATATTAATTGTGGATTGATGGGTGTTTAGTTGTTAACAGATTGGAATGGGAATTAGCTGGTAGGAATCTGTCACTTAACTAATTTGTAGTTGCATTGATTTTTGGAGAATCTGTCACTTAACATATAGAAATTATATGCTACTAATATGTGTGTGCAGTGTGCAAAGTATACGTAGTTTTTGATTTCATACGATTTTACTTGCCTTCAATGGTTGTCATTTTTTGGAGTAGTTCCCACTTTTGATTTAATTCTGTATGGTTCACCAGCTATTGGTTTGCAGCCTCATGAAACGAAAACAAAAAACTTGCAAAATGACATTGAACCTTTGTCGTTGCAGGAGCACACATATAAGCAGGTTCATAAACAGTGAGGTCCGTTAGATGGCGGCGAGGATAAGCATGGTAAGTATTGCCGAATGGTGCTGCAATATATCATGCTAATATTAGGATACAATACTTCTTTTTATGTTTCGCTGTGAATTTATCATGTTGTTGTGCCGCGATTTTGCTTAGGATAAAATGCTTTGACTACATGGGATGTGTAGACTTAAGAATTCATGTATTCGGTTACATTTTTGAAACTGTTTTTACTTTTTAATAGCTCTTCAAGTTTGATTTCGGTCTTTTATGAAGGCCGATTGTATTCTTCAATCTCGGAAATTGCTCCTTATAGAATTTGTTTGTCTTCTCATTATTCTTTTTTTGAACATTGTCTTCTCATTATTCAATGGGTTCAAGTTGCTTTGATGGAAGTAGGACTATATAGATTTGATACTGAATTACCACCAAAAAGAAATACTTAGGATGGAACACGCAGGACGAATCAGGTTTGTATAAATGAGATCTGCATAGATGACATTATAATTTTTAAAAAATATGATTGTTTTAGGGTCAACAGATAAGATGCGGAACAAAATGTGAGGACTTATTACATAAGCTTTTTAAATTATGAAAACATATTGTAAGTATTCAATCGTGTAACCAGATTGTGGTTTTCGACATGGAAAGATGTTTACAATTCTCTTATCACACAATCAGGTAGTGAGTTAAGTGAAATAATATATTGGTTCAAGTTGGGTCAGGTTTTGGTTAAATTGTTTGGGTATAGAGTGTGCAGAATGAGCACTAGCGAATTTCATTTTCTATAAAGAAAGATGGTTAGATGCTGATGGTATATTTAACATGTTATTAGTTTGTGTTCATTGTATTAATTCATTTATAATTACAACAGCCGGATATTTATCTTACATATATAATCTCATGTTATATAGAATTGGGCTTCTACACATCTTCAGTACCATACTTTGGTATTTATTTTACAGCAGTTATGAGTATGTGGGTCGAAATTTTTACATTATCATGCTTGGTTAAGTGAGTTGGTTCCAACTCACGGGAATGCAACTTATTTGTATCATGTTAGTTTTATCGATACCATTTTCATATGTTGTGTGCAATACGAACCCAAATACAAATATAAATGTTCACACATACTGAGATCACAGCACCCCGCAGCAACGCGCGGGCTACCCAGCTCGTTCCTTTCTAAATTTGGGAAGGGGATACAAAAGTCTGTATGATATTTCACGTGTGTTATAACACTAATTTTTAAGTTCGAACACTCAACATGGTGTAATAAAGTTGGAATAAGTATTTGTGTACTACTCCAAATGATTTACCATTTTTTGCATTTAATAATTTAAATCCTTACCTTTCAACAATATATCACACATAATTTTGAACTTCCAAATAATTATAGTTTATTCATAGAAGTTGGAGAAAATATATGATTTTTTTTATGTTATTTAAAGACGCTTGATATATCACATGTGACATTACACTAATTTGTAGAGTCGAAGATAGAAAATACTATCGTAAAATGGACATAATATTATTTTTTTGTACAAAAAATGGTGAATCTTTTGGAGTTGAATACAAATACTTATGTCAATTTAACGAAAACATACTGAGTTTTTGAACTTACAGATTAGTGTTATATCGTATGTGATATATCAAACGAGTCTGCATATAATATCTTTTTTCTATTTTAACCAACTTGTATTAATAAACTGTATTGATTTAGAGGTTTAAATATTATGGGTGATATATGGTTGGAAACTTAGGATGTGTATTCTTCAATGCAAAAAATGGTGAATCTTTTAAATTTCTATACAAATACTGTTGGGTTACTTCAGTACCCAAGTCTCATTAAACAAAGATTTGAACACAAATTAAGCTAAGTGTTAGAAAACCTTAAACATCTTCAGGTCACTGAGTGAACAGTTGCTCAGTGAGTCACCTTCAGGATGCCAAGGACGAGTCTAAGAAGAAAGCCTCTCCACTCAGTGAGGCGGTTCTCAGTGAGTGGCACCTTAGCCAAAGAAGGAGGTGATGGGTTCACTGAGTGATGACAATAACTCACTGAACCCCAAGACTCCTCAACAACTAAAGAAGTATGACTTAAAGACTGAAGAATGAAGGCCTAAGGACTGAAGATTAGGCGGGATGGAGCGGGAAAGTTTTTGAAGAGATAAGACGTTGTCCTTATCACCTGAAGTCAAACTTTCCCTGAAAGGCAAAATGTCAGGGACAGTGTCATCACTGTTACTCAGAAAGGAGAATTGTCTTTTACCCAATATAGCCTAATGTAACAGAGACAAAATACGTCCACTAGCTTAGGTCATCATTTGTCTTTATCGTAACGGTTGTAAATACTTGTGTATAAATAGGAAACAAAAGAGAGGAGTAAAAGTTGACAAGTTTGTGCAATTAATGCTTAGACATTCACAAACAACTTTTACTCCTCCAAAGAACAACATAGTCCTTGAGATAGCTCAGTAGGACCTTTAGTTGTCACTCTAGCTTAGCTTGAGTTTAGAGAGGAGTCATACCATACTTGTCATTTCAATCCCATGTGTTGTTCCGCAAACACTTGGGTATAATACTTTGATTGATTTCTAATAAGAATTAAACATTGAAAAATATCTTGTCTATTTACTTTACGTTTTGTTATAATATCTTTCAAAGTATTTAATCTCATTACTTAAGCATGGTGCATGTTTAGACTAACTCTGTAGTTAGTTTATCAGTGTAAACGGGACCAACAAATACTTATGCTCAATTTACGATAACATGTTTAGTGTTTGAAGTTATAGATTAGCGTTACATCGCATGTAAAACATCAAGCGAGTTTGATTTTAAAAATATCTTGTATTTTCTCCAACTTCTATGAATAAATTGCATTGGTTTAGTCGTTTGGATGTTCAAAAATAATGTGTGATATATAGTTGGAAAGCTAAGAATTTGTATTTTTTAACGCAAAAAAAATGATGAATCATTTAGAGTTTTATACAAATAGTTATGCCTATTTTAAGACCGCATGTTAAGAGTTCAAACTTACAGATTAGTGTTATATCACATGTGATACATCAAACGAATTTAACGTTCTAGAAAAAATTATTTCTATTTTCTTCAACTTCTATGAAAAACCAAGGTTATAAATAGCGTGAGGTGTGACGTGGCGATATGGTCAAGCCTCACGCCTTAGGAGCAATGACGAAGCTACAACGTTTATTATGGAATGACTTAAAACGCCATAATTACGAAGTTGCCCAATCAATGGGGATTTTTTACCTTGGATTTGAAAATTCTTATTTTGACCGGTTGCCCCGGTTGCCCAAAACGTGTCGCCCCCCATGGGACGCCAAGTGTCCCAAGTTGCCCAAAATTTGGCGGCGTTGCCCAAAAAATCGCCACTTGGCGTCCCCCCATTAAGTGTTGCGTTGGGCAACTGGTCAAAATAAGAATTTTTCAAATCCAATGTTAAAAATCCCCATCGATTGAGCAACTTGATCATTTTTGGAATTATCCCTTATAAAGCATTTAGGACATTCTTAAAATAGAAGGCTTAAAAGATTAAAATTCAACATTTGCTTATAATAGAAAGAATTTTATTACTTTTGCTATTAAAGCACTATTTACAATTATTTAAAGCACACATAAATTAACACATACAATTAATACACTATTTAAATCATACAACCATTTATCACATTGTACAATCTATCAAGCTACTAATTATATATTGTTAAAAGCCAATAAGGCAAACACTAAAAAAAATTAAAAAAAAAAAAAAAAAAAAAAAAAAAAAAAAAAAAAAAAAAAAAAAAAAAAAAAAAAAAAAAAAAAAAACAAAAAAAAAAAAACAAACAAACAAAACAAAACAAAAAATTCAATTTATTTTTCATTTATTTGTTAGGCTCATTAGTAACAAAACAAATTTTACTGTAATACTTTTGTTTTCTAACTAACTACTACGTGTATGATAACAATTTACAATTACTAATAGTCATTATGTACCTATATATCATTTATATATGTATAAAATAATGATGGGATTTATTATTTTAAAATGGTGAACACCTTAACTGGGCAATTTGATGTTGTGTCGGGTTTTTAAAATAATGATGTTGTCTATTACAATATACGCTTTTATCCTTAATATATTTTTCTATATAATAGTTGGCTATTGTGTAGTTCACATAAATTTATTGATAAGAAAAGCTTATACTCGAAAAGTATAACTTACTGAAAATTTTAACTACAGAGTGTTCATTGCCGCAGCGCGGGTACCCTGTTTATAAATTGTGTTGACTTTCTAGAGGCAGCATTATCTCCTAATCTCCTCATATACCTACGTTCGAGAGGGAGGTTTTTCCTAAGATTACTAATTCAATATTAAATTTAATATCAAGTCAAGCATAGTTTCTAATACTTTAGTCACACTAGTTAAGCAACGTGATTAACATTTTTCAAGTGGCATTACTTAACTAAATTGTGAGGCATATCATCATTCCCTTAATCATTGAACAAGTATTTTTTAAGTATTGAGGCATACCATCACTCTATAAGTGAGGCCTATTTATATAAAATCAGAATAAGTTAAACAAATCACATTGCACTAATAACTCTTAAGAAACACAATAGCAAAAACACCAAAACTCCAAGCATGCCAACAATCGACTCAAAGTCACTCAACATTCTCGACTTTGTGGTGAACCAAGGTCATGGAGTGAAAGGCTTGGCAGAACTAGGACTCGAAACCCTACCATACCAATACATTCAACCTCCACAAGAACGTTTCAATACGAGCCATGAGGAGGACAATAAAGATTCCATCCCAGTTATCGATATGTCCAACTCGAATGACCCACATGTTGCAAAAGCAATATGTGATGCAGCACAAAAATGGGGCTTTTTTCAGATAGTAAACCATGGAGTGCCGACTCATGTTCTTGAGGATGTCAAAGATGCTACTCATAAGTTTTTTGCATTGCCACCACAAGAAAAGCTTAAATACTCAAAAGAACAGTCAGTTACGCATAATGTTCGTTTTGGTACAAGCTTTACTCCTGAAGCCGAGAAAGCTCTCGAGTGGAAGGATTATCTAAGTCTCTTTTTTGTATCGGATACTGAAGCTGCTTCCCTTTGGCCTCCCACTTGCAGGTGAAAATCTGTTGTATTTGACTACACGAATAAAAAAAACACAATTGTTCAAAATGCTAACATACTTCTAATATACATACTTTTTATTGCATTATTTTCAAAATGTTACCAAATATAATTTTTCATTTTATCCGTTTCAATCATTAAATATTTTATATACATCTGAGTTATTAAAAGATAGTTTTTCACATTGTTTGAGTCATTTTGTAACCTACAATCTTGATTAACATTTTTATATAAGTTTATACATGCATGATATATAATGCAACATTTAATACATTAAGGGGTGTTTGATTTCAACTTAATTGACTTAATATGAAAAAAGCTGAATTAATTAAGTCATATGAAAATTGTTTGTTTGTGACTTAATAGAGAAAAATNTAGTTTCTAATACTTTAGTCACACTAGTTAAGCAACGTGATTAACATTTTTCAAGTGGCATTACTTAACTAAATTGTGAGGCATATCATCATTCCCTTAATCATTGAACAAGTATTTTTTAAGTATTGAGGCATACCATCACTCTATAAGTGAGGCCTATTTATATAAAATCAGAATAAGCTAAACAAATCACATTGCACTAATAACTCTTAAGAAACACAATAGCAAAAACACCAAAACTCCAAGCATGCCAACAATCGACTCAAAGTCACTCAACATTCTCGACTTTGTGGTGAACCAAGGTCATGGAGTGAAAGGCTTGGCAGAACTAGGACTCGAAACCCTACCATACCAATACATTCAACCTCCACAAGAACGTTTCAATACGAGCCATGAGGAGGACAATAAAGATTCCATCCCAGTTATCGATATGTCCAACTCGAATGACCCACATGTTGCAAAAGCAATATGTGATGCAGCACAAAAATGGGGCTTTTTTCAGATAGTAAACCATGGAGTGCCGACTCATGTTCTTGAGGATGTCAAAGATGCTACTCATAAGTTTTTTGCATTGCCACCACAAGAAAAGCTTAAATACTCAAAAGAACAGTCAGTTACGCATAATGTTCGTTTTGGTACAAGCTTTACTCCTGAAGCCGAGAAAGCTCTCGAGTGGAAGGATTATCTAAGTCTCTTTTTTGTATCGGATACTGAAGCTGCTTCCCTTTGGCCTCCCACTTGCAGGTGAAAATCTGTTGTATTTGACTACACGAATAAAAAAAACACAATTGTTCAAAATGCTAACATACTTCTAATATACATACTTTTTATTGCATTATTTTCAAAATGTTACCAAATATAATTTTTCATTTTATCCGTTTCAATCATTAAATATTTTATATACATCTGAGTTATTAAAAGATAGTTTTTCACATTGTTTGAGTCATTTTGTAACCTACAATCTTGATTAACATTTTTATATAAGTTTATACATGCATGATATATAATGCAACATTTAATACATTAAGGGGTGTTTGATTTCAACTTAATTGACTTAATATGAAAAAAGCTGAATTAATTAAGTCATATGAAAATTGTTTTTTTGTGACTTAATAGAGAAAAATGACTGAAAATATTAAAGGGTCGTTTGGTTGGAGCAATTTAGAATTTCGGAATTTTAAATTCTAGAAAATGTAAATTCTTGAGAAATTAGAATTCCGGAATTTAAAATAACTTCGCATGTTTGGTTGATAGAAATTTATAAATATATATATATATATATATATATATATATATATATATATATATATATATATATATATATATATATATATATCATTTTTTTAATATAAATTTCATAAATATTCTATTTAAAAGTTTATAAAAAAAATTATAAAAAAAGTTTATAAATTTTTTTTTATAAAATATTTATAATTTTTTTTTAATTTATAAAAAAAAGTTTATAAAAAATTTATAAAAAAAGTTTATAAAAAATTTATAAAAAAACTTTATAAAAAAAAGTTTATAAAATAATTTATAAAAAAGTTTATAAAAAAATTATAAAAAATTTATAAAAATAGTTTATAAAAAAATTATAAAAAAAAATTTTAAAAAATTTATAAAGAAGTTTATAAAAAATGCTTAAAAAATTTATAAAAAAAGTTTATAAAATAGTTATAAAAAATTTATAAAAAAAGTTTATAAAAAAAAATTCATAAATATTCTATTTAAAAGTTTATAAAAAATCAATAAGAAAAAAAGTTTATAAAAAAAATTTCAAGTAAATTAAAATTCTTCACTTTTTGGAGACATTCTAATTTCCCCATTTTAAGGAATTTTAATTTACTTTACCATTTAGATTTCCCCCTTTCTAATGAACCAAACATGGTAATTGGTGTAATTTTAATTTTAAGTTCCCCCAAATTCCATGAAATTGCTCCAACCAAACGCCCCCTTAAGTAATAAAACTGAGGTTGTCTGCATTAAGTCATCTTTTAATTAATATGACTTAATGAAAAAAATTAAACAAACGGCCCTAAGTATGGACCCTTTATCTGATCACAGGGATCAAGCTATGGAATACATTAAGAGTTCTGAATTACTTGTCAAGAAGCTGCTCAATATACTAATGAACGGACTGAATGTAAAAGAGATTGATGAGACCAAAGAATCGATTCTAATGGGGTCCAAGAGGATTAACCTTAACTACTATCCCAAATGTCCTAGCCCCGAGCTTACTGTGGGCGTGGGGCGTCATTCAGATGTATCCACGCTGACTATACTCCTTCAAGATGACATTGGAGGACTTTTCGTGCGGAACATGGAGACTATGAAATGGATTCATGTCCCTCCAGTTAGCGGATCTTTGGTGATTAATGTTGGAGATGCACTTCAAATCATGAGTAACGGAAAGTACAAAAGTGTTGAGCATCGTGTAACTGCAAATGGAAGCAATAACAGGATTTCAGTCCCAATATTTGTGAACCCAAAGCCTAGTGATGTTATTGGACCTCTGGAAGAAGTAATAGCGAGTGGAGAGGAACCGCTCTATAAGAATGTCCTCTACTCGGACTATGTCAAACATTTCTTCAGAAAAGCACATGACGGGAAGGCCACAGTTGAGTTCGCAAAGATCTAATCCTATTTCTAAAAAATAAAATAAAAGAGCTTCTTAAGCAGTGCATGAAGAAGAATCAAGCTCGTATAAGGTGTTGTTTGACTTTGACTTAATACACTTAACGGGGAAATAACTTAATAATGTAAGTCATGGGCCTCGTTAAGTCATTAACTTTTTCATGTTTGCCGTGTGTTAACTATGTTGTTCAAGTATAATATGAAAAAGTTATAATTGTTTTAGTTATTCAGATCTTGACATTTACTGTATTATATTTTTTTACTTATTTTGCAACTTTTTAGACCTTGATTGTTCTTAGTTAAATGGTGAGTGTTTAGTTGTGGATTTAGATGTGCAAGTGAAAATTTAAGCAACCACTACTATGTATTTTTAATGATGCGGCGATTAAAATGTCACTGAATTTATATCAGTTTGTTATACAACATATCTTTTACTCAAACAACTCAATTGTTAACAACTCTTGTCATTTATGCGGAACTAATTTTAGACAGAAGGGTAAAATGGTCATAAAGAAACAGCAATTTTCATCTGCTGCTTGCTTGCTCTAGACAGAGCTCGTTTATTTAACATGGCAAAGAAGGTATACCCGGACTCCTGGAGTTCACAATGTGATTATATTTTACTCCTAGTGCGAAGCTCATCCTTTAGTTGATCCCTTAATACTCTTCTCATTAACTTGTTAGATGCTGTTCGGGGAAACTCTGGAACAATCTTAACAAGGGTCACCTGTTGATTAATGAAATTAGATGCAAACAATAAAAATCTTTTCATTAATCTGAAAACAGGATAATGGAATAGAGGAAAACCTTAAACAAGGGGTTAAGGTTTCTATGGATGGCCTTTGAGAATACAATCTTTAGCTTATCTGGATCACCATTGAACCCGTTTTTTAGTACCACGAATATGGCTAATAGTTCTGGACCACCGTTTGCAGGCGCAGCACTGACTGCACAAGTTTCCATAATGCTTTCATCAGCTTGTTCACAAACACGCTCGATTTCAATTGAACTTGTCTGCATGCACAAAGGCTATTCAGTTTCTTGTGATATGAGTGACCTTATCGCTTATATCGATCAGCAATTCAGCATTATAAAAAATTAGGGGGTGTTTGGGATTGCTTATTTTAAGTGCTTAATGTGATCAAATAAAAGTGTTGCCCTACACTCAAAACTGCTTACATGTCTGCTTAAAAAATAAGCTTGTAGTAAACAATCCAAACACCCTTTAAAAGTAAGTACCTTTATGCCGCCAAGATTCATGGTATCATCAGCCCTGCCTTGAACATAAAAATAGCCTCCAATAGTTTTCTTGACGATGTCTCCATGTCTCCTTAATTGCTGGACAAACACAACATAACAAAAGTTCATCATCTTTAAGATAAGCGTGATTTCTATAAGTTTAATTTACAGCATGTTAACATACCCTTCCTTTGTAAATTGGCATTCCCTTGAAGTAAATCTCGTCATGATCCGCATTAAGTAATTTTTCAGATGCTCCAAAGTATAAAGGAAACAAGNACATTCAGTGGCTTCGACAACACGGCTGCAAGAAATATAGCAGATCCTATAAGTATCCAATATATCTGTAATAATCCAAAGAGATGGACTTATTACCTGTACAAAGGAAATCTTCGACCACCTCGAACAATATAATCTTGAGTAAAGATAGCCTTTGCTTTAGACACCCGCAATCGTGTTGCAATCTCCTTTGCTGCAAAGCTATCAGCTATGGATACAACCACAAGTCCCGAATATACAATTGCCAAATATAGAATCACTGCAGTGACTGTCATTGGCATATCAATTGCAATTGGATCTCCCCTTGAATACAATACCTTTAACGCATTTGAGACCAACCTGCATATTATTAAAAAAAATAAGTTAACACCACAAACACGAAGACTCATAATTCATAATTGAACTGCTAACTAAGTACATACATTACTTGGCGTCTCACTTCGCTTAACGTCATCTTGTTCACATCAGAATCATCAAATCTTTCATCCCTCCATACTATTGCAACTTTTTCATTATCTTTTTCTGGTTCATTCTTTGACAATAAACAACACTCGGCAATGTTCAAAACAGAACCGGGAAGCCATGTGCCACCTGGTTTTGATTTATCAGAGGTATCCAATATACATTTTGGTTTGGTTTGAAACTGTACTGAAAGCTTTTCCAATATAAGCGGCCAGTATTCCTGAACACGAACATTGTAAATGTTACGTCATAGATGAATCTCTTGGGTATAGAAATGTAAAAGCAAGAGCTTGCCTCCGGATGCTCCACAGAAAACTTCTGAAACTGTTTAAAATTTGTTACAGGATCCTTGTAAGCTGCTCCCAGAAGCTTTGGACCATGAGTTTCCATAACACGTCCCAAGTTGGTTTGTTTGGAATCAATGCTAGTTTACAAAGAGAACCCATAATATATTACCCTTAGAGAACTGGTTTTCAAATTTTAAAGGGGCGTTTGGGATTGCATTATATATGATTATTGCATTTTCGAGGCAAAAAGAATAGTTTAGTGTTTGGGAAAAGTGAAACTAGTAGTTATTGTCTGGTCATCTAGGAACTGAATAAATGTGATAATGTATGTCGAATATGTTATACCTTAAATTCTGGGCTTTTCAAACGTTTTCAAACACATTTCGGTCATCATCTAACGTGTTTAGTGAAACAAGATACATACTTAGATGGCCCATTAAGTAGTTTGAATATATGAGTTGCCTTAAGAGGTGTTTGGATTAGCTTATTTTCTGTCTTATCTACTTATTGCCGTTTAAGAAAAGCCAGAAAAGCTCACTTTTTTCAGCCTATAAACTTATCAGCTTGAGCTTAAAGACTTAAATAAGCCATAACTTCCCCATAATTTTCAATCTGATAAGCTCATAAAGCCTAGAAAGTGAGCTTATCGGCTTTTCCGAATTTCAATTAGGGAATAGTCCATCAAACAAGCTAATCCAAAACCAAGAATCTGGATTGGCCACCACATAATCAAATTACAAGTAACTACTCTACTAAAATCTTGATTCTGATTATGTGCTTATTAAGGGTCATTTTCCAAACCAACTGGGCTAGCTCAGTTGGCCACCAAGGTTTCCTTAAGGTGCCTTGGGAGGGGATGTTTGGTTAGGGGAAGTCTCAAGTTCGAGTTCCACCCGGGATTTTTACCCCTCTAGGCGATAAAGAGTAGCAGGCGGGTGTCAGGGTCAGCATACTACCCAATTGGATCCTGAACCACTAACAACTAACAAGCCGTAAATTNGCAGCTTTCTTTTAGTAATCTCACACCATATCTCAACTGGGCTTGACCCATTAATGCGTTTAACGACATCATTCAGCTCAGCATGTAATAACTTTGCATCATGTGTTGTTAAACCTGAGTTCACTAAATCTTGTAAGGACACTTGTTGGATACTTTTAGCCATTACTTAAAAAGGAAAGTCTATTTTCACAGTATGAGTTTATCTAGGGACTAAAGAGAAGATGTAAGTGTGAGTAGGTGGATCATGCAGCTGGGAGTTGGTTACGTGTGTAAGTTGTAACTAGTGGGTGAGATGTTGTGTTCTTATTCGAACGGTCAAAAACAGTCACGCAATTCCTCAGTACATTTAAGCTGTCGTTATTATTGTTGGACATATAGGTATGACGTAAGACCATTTCTTATAATCGTATTTATCCTTTGATACTCCTCCGCAGGGCGCAGAGCGGCGAAATCATAAAAACTCGGATCGAAGTATTAAAAAAAAAAAAAAAAAAAAAAAAAAAAAAAAATCCTTTTAGTCGACTCTTAACAATATCGTACCAATAGGTCGACTTTAGTAACTGGTGAAAACGGTCAACTTTAGTCGACTGGTAATAAAGCCGTAACAAACAAACAATAAAACAACTATAATTTTTTTCTTTTCAGTTGACTAACGTAGTGTACTCTATTGAACCCCAAGGAATTAAATCATTTTTACCTCTATGCCAAAAGGCACCCGGGGTCAGAGTATTCTCGCCAAGCTACACCTTTTTGTGGAATTTTTATCTCTATGCACGTTCAACGAGAAAAAGATATATATACACTTATTTTCTTATGCTCGGCTACTCTTCCTTCCTAGGATGAATTGAATGTGTCGGCTAGGATTTATTTATTTTCCCTTGTGGTTTACGAAAAATAATAAAAGCACACCATCAAAATGATGTGTACATCACAAAATCACATTAATGATGCATATAGTACAATACCACATATGCATGATTGTGGTGTGCACATCACTTTTGGTGGTGTGCATATCACCTTCGATAATAAAAGGATGATAGGGGCGGTTAAGGTATGACGGAGGTGGCATAGAGGCAGCGTTTTTTGGCGGCTGATTAGGTCTCGGTATCAAACCTGCTCATGATACCATGTTTAATAATGATAAAATCCTAGATACCCTAAACTCACGGACCAAGCTTGGCCTAGTTATCTCTAATAATTATTTGTCAATTTCTTAACGTTGTTCAAATGATGTCCACTACTAAAACAGATAGGAAAATTTTATGAAATTTATCATTTTGTTGTTACTTAAAGTTATTATTAAAAATTTGAAGAAAAATTTTAGGTGATTAGTCAAGGTAAATAAATCAATTATAATTATGATTTTTAAAATTTTTATAATAGAAACAATTATTTTGGTACCGATGAGTATAAAGTCCCACATAGTTGTGGTTGGTCAACAAGCCTTCTTGACTTGATGCGAGCTTTTGTCAAGAACCACGCTAAGGCAATATTCAACTATTATTGCAAACCGATAAGTTATGATGTAACCTAGCAATTCCTAACACGGCGTGAAACACGGCCTGAGATCGACCCAAAAATTAAAGGGTTTGAGGCTAAACAAGTTCAGGTTGGAATCCTTAACCCGATTCTAACTCGTCAATCCGTTTAAAAATACAATTAAAGTATTTTATGTGTTTAGTTTGATTATAATAACACCCAACTATTTTGTGTCTCTATCTTTTGATATATCATCGATTTTTGAAATATTTTTATTTCATGTTGTCTAAAAGGTTTCTAACTTAGGCTTTATTATATTTAATATGTTCCATTAAATTCATATTCAAATTATAAACGGGTCGATACGATTAACCTGTTTAATAAACATATTTTAGGGTTGAACTTCTAGACAGGATTAACTAAACAAGTCAGGTTTGGTTTAACATATTTTAACACGCCAACCCGTCAACCCGGACACGACCCAAATTGCGGCCCCTAATCTAACCTATGTACTATTTCACATGAGCTTTCCACTTTTCAGCCCCTACTAGGAACTTTTGTGCCATGTGCAAAAGCTGACCAGAGGATGCGGGATTTGAATCTCTTGCTCAAGTGGAGAACACGGTCCCTACATAATTATTGAAGAAATAATTGAAGTTTAATGATGCCGATATTTTAATGTAGGCAATTGCTTACGTTTTCTTATTAAAAATTTTAAAAAATTTACAGTTCAGTCCTTACAGTAAGTCCTTGATGCATGTAGTCCCTCTGTTCTTCTTTTTTTTTTCAAAGAAATGTAGTCAATTGCCTACATTGTAATGTAGGCATCATTCCCCCGTTTTTTATGAAGAGAACTTGTTTTTTAGTAAACATAAAAACGTGTGTTGTTTATAAAACATGAAATGTGTTTTGTATGGATGTTTAATGTTATATAATATATGAAAACTGGAGATAAAAAAGATTGAGATTGTTGGTATGATATAATATGACCCATGAGAATATGAAACCATATAAGGGTAGAGTGAGTTAAATCAGTAACATTTGTTACCTTATTCAGTAAAACTGTTCTGTCATATATCAACCATAATGCTCAGTTTTCTTTAGTCTACCCATGCATGCATTTAAACATCTTTAATTAGCTGAAGATTGTTTACTTATATGAAAGTTAGGTTTATGAGTAGGCGAGGTGATGAGGCGCCTAACCCTCAACTCAACATATCATAACTAACCAAATGAAATCGACACGTTTAATTTGGTTTAAGATTGTCACTTCTAGACCAAACTGTGTTCAAGAATTATGATCCTCTATATCAATACAGATATACACGAAAAGTCGAAAAAATATACAAAAAAGTCGTTACGGAAAGTTTATATGTATACATAAAACAGTGAATCCTACTAGTTGTCCTGCTAATTTACATGAGCTAAAACAGCAGCACACAGCCACCATTCGGTTCTTCGAATGCTTTAACTTCTACTTTGCAAATCGTTGAGTCCATTCAACAGCGAGGGCATCATATTTATTTCTATCTACCAAGAACAAGTGTGCAATTCCTGGAACTTGAGGTTTATCTGCAACAGTTCAACAATATAAATCGTTTCTTAGTTATAAGAAATGACTGACAAGATTCTATACGAATGAAATTAAAATATACATACACGGGTTGGGGTTGGTGAAGATTGATCTCAAAGCAAGTAGAACCTTTGAGATTGTTAATGCAGGACTCCAATTGTTTTCATCAAGAATATCCAAGCTAACATTGCCCATCGAATCAACATTGCAATGATATATTCGTGTTTTAAAAACAACCTGCACCCTAAGCCCTCAAATCAATCATGTGCCAAAAAAGAATGTACACTACGTTTACCATCACAATACTATTCAAGCAAAACTAAAACTTATTGTATAGAAGTTTCTTGGTACGTTAATAATTATAAAAAAAGTACAGTAAAGTAAATACTTGATTTAGTATGAGTTATGAGTAATGAAAATACCTTAGGAGGCTTAAACGGATAATTAGCCGGAAATGTTATGTCAAGAAAGTATATGCCTCCATCATAAGGTGTTCCTACAGAACCAAAATTAATGATAAGCGATCAAAATCAAAAACATAGTTGTAATATATTCTTATATAACCTGTTACACAACCAGTTCAGTGAATATAAATAGTCGGGCTGACCTTGAGGACCGAAGAGAGTAGCGACCCAGTGATAAAGGTTATCACCTTTGGGACCTGCAGAGCAATCAGCAGGTGGGTCTGTGTTGAGTTCTGCCATCTCCTTTTGTATCCGCTTCCCTGAAGAAGTTAAAGATGTCCGCGACGGCCATGACCGGCCACTACTCAAGCTACCACTGTTCATTACTCGCGTTATGTGCCTATACAAAACCCAAGTGTCTCACTGTTAAGAATTACACAAATCTGTAATGATATGGGACACACAAATACACATAGGTGGTTAGATCTAAAGAATGACCTACATCCATTGGCACACTAGCAAGTCTTTACTATCGATTATCCGTGTATTAGTAGATCTACTGTGGTGAAATATCTACTCAGGTGCACTGCAAAACAACTTCTAAGGTACCATGATAACCTATTTTCGAATATGGAAAGTAGGATCTGACAATATTATTTTTTTTAAAATGCAGGACTGATTATCTATGCTGTCCGTCAATCAACAGACACAGTGACAAATGCAGTCGTTCGGGAACAACAAGTTTATAAGGAAGTTATTTGCACTTTCTTATTTTTCTGAAGTTTGTTGTTTCTTTTAGTTACTTATAGCTACTTTTTTTCTTTCCTTTAGAAAATCCAAAAAGGAATACCACAGAATCAGAATGTTCTCATTCGATGCATTGGTGTGGTTCTTTCCATAATCCGGATGCAAGGATGACACCTTTTGGGCACGGATCAAACACTTGGAAGAGTTCAAGACATATGGAAGGCAAAATTGGACAAAGATCAAGCATAATCAGCAACTAAATTTTCATTTCATTTAGGGCTACTTTAAATACCTATACTATTTACAATGAATTTGGCTTTCCACAAGTGCCTACTTCAAACCGAATCATAATTGTTGTTAAAGTACTAAGCTCTCCTTCAACGACAATAGGATTTGTCATTTCTGGTATAGAGTTCTCCTCGGTACTTACCTCACAACATTCAAGAATATGGTTGTAGAAAGCTCTTAAAAGAAGCCAGGTGTCTTATCAAAATTAGATGTTTCATCAATAGACAAAACTGATGTACAAATATTTGCAAATGAAGCTGAACACTCATCCTTGGTCTCCGAACCAAACGAGGGAAAATGATGGGTTTACTTAATCTTTATCTAATCCAGCCGTACCATACATGTTGTACTCTTCCAAGAGTCCAAGACTTAAACTACGTTTGAAATCTTGCTAAAATTGTCACATACACATCTGGAATACAGTCCACAGAAAGATTTTATGGTTCTTTAACTTTATGAACCTATAAGAAGCTTTCAAGAAGCAACATGAGCATATTTTCTAAAAGTGTGAGCCTGAGGAGACCCGTTATAAAGAGTCAGGCAGTCAGAAGACATTGAGAAAGTAAAATGGTTACCCGTCCCAAACATTTCAGCCAACTAAAAACATCTCCAGCATAACATCCATATTTTTCCAGTAAGGTATTTAGGCAACCTAACAACTCTCACAACCACAAGTAGGTGGATGAATAAACGTCGACTGACAATCATACTCACAAATTAAATATGACTTGAATGATATATTAATAAAGGGCTAATGTCGTATTATCTCATTTTGCACGAAAATAGTCCCTCAAACGAATTTTAGCATACTGAAGTCTTTGAACTTGTTTAAAATACACAAACCTGGTGAGATAACAGTAAACATTGGTTTACTTGCAGATGCAACACATATCCAAGTGTCACTTAGGCATCTTTCTCTTACCAAGATAACAAACCGGAACATCTTTATTGATATTGCATTGATAATAAATCAACAAAAATGCTCTCTACGCGGTATCCATGTAACCAAAAAAACACCTGCCTCCTAAATATGTGCTAATCAATATTCACCATTAATTTCACAACTTCGTTTACTTTAAACAAGTTTAGTAACTTTAATATATCAAAATCCAGTTGAGGAATACAAGTTATACAGATGAGTTAATATAAGATAAAAACATTCATATCCAAAATTACAAAACATAAAAGTAACTTATAATCTAAGTACAACAAGTTTTGCTATTATTAGTAGTATGTTTAACCCATAAACTAACATAATGAGCCCTTCTCAACACAAGAGATAATAAAAGAATATTAAAAACCAAACCACTATTTGTACATCACCTGAGATGATGGGCGGAGATGCGGTGGTCCAATGGGAAGAAAAGTGGAGAGTAAATAGGAAGGAGAAGGGAGGCGGTTGTAGGAGGATAGCACAAGTACACACAAGTGTTGTGTTGTGTTGTGGTCAACTGTTTTCGTGCAAGTATGGTTTGACTAACATAAAATGTAATACTTTTAAGTTTTGACACTTTTACTGTTATTATATGGGTTTTATTATGGAAGTTTTAAGATAACAATCATATTCCGCAACTCAAAACTAACTCTTTTGATGGATCCTTTGAAAACCCCTATTTAATCCCTAAATCTATGTTAAGCTAAAACTCGCCCTATACTTTTCGAGATTCAATTATTGCTAGGGTCATTTGCTTTTTTGAGTGCTGAAATCTGAAAAACCATTAGTCAAAATTAGGAAGCAGCGCCGAGAAAATCTGAATGCAAAACCATTGTTGTTTAAAAACAAATGTCCAAATATATGAATTTGTCCATAGAAAACGGCTCAAATGGCAAAGTATCTCTACCACACTAAAGCTTTATGTTGCATTATCTTTGTCAAGTATTGATGCAACATCCGTAAAGAAACCGTCAATGTGGTATCCATGTAACCAAAAAGAAACAGGTGTGGCGCCTAAGTATGACCTCACTTTACAAGTAATTGGTATCTACGATTGACTTCAATCCATCAAAATTCGGTTTTGGGTGCAAAATGAGACCTTATATAGTTTTGAAGTCATTATAACATAAGTCATTCATATCAAATACACATAACAAAAAAATCTATTAAAAGAAAAGATATTAAACTAGCAACTTTAACTACAATTTTACAAATTCCATACCAGAATTAACCACCATCGTCAAAGTTAACTAAGTACTTCTAATCCACAAGCAAAAGTAGCGATACCCTTTTCAATAGAATGAATCTTAGTACATCAAATCCTTGAACTTGTCTAAACTACACACGCCTGTTAAATTAACTAAAAATGCCAGTTATTTGTATACTCGATACATATTTGGGCGGCATGAGGAGGGACTTGAAGCATACATGGAATGCGCGTAGAGGTCTATTGACTCTATTGTTGATGTGGCATAGTAACACAATCTTTTATAAAATAATGCAACATCCGCAAACAAACCCTCTATGAGGCATCCATGGCCTAAATGTGTGCCGAATCTACACGTAACCCGTATTTACCATTAACTTCACAGGGTTTTTTTTTATATATAATTTCACAAGTCCAGTGAAAATAGTAAATCAAGGGTAGGTCCACTATACAAAATAAGCTACAACTAAAAGATTTTTCATACTAAAAGCCTAAAACTCAGCATCAGCATTCAAAGTTAAGTATAAATAATAAAAGCAATTCTAACACATAAGCAAAAATAATGAAACCCTTTTGAGCACAAGTGAAAATAAGCAAAACCCATTAAAGATAATGAAAGAATCTAAAGTATGCATATATTACCCGGTGGTCCGATGGGAAGAAAAGTGGAGAAGAAATAGGAGGAGAAGGTGGGTTGTGCTGTGTTGGATAGCAACAAGCACACACACACAGAAGTCTTGTGTTGTGTTGTACTTGTGGTCAAACTGTTTCCTACCAAAATGATTTGACTAAGGTGTGTTTGTTTCGGCTTATATAGCCGGGCTTATGGCTTATTTGGTTTTGGGCTTATGAAACATAAGCTCAAACCAAATAAACCATAAGCCCGGCTATATAAGCCAAAACAAACACCCCAATGAAACAAGTGTGACACTTTTGGGTAGTTTTATATAGCCGGCTTACGGCTTATTACTCGTATTTTGTAATTTATGTTTTGGACTTTTGGACTTATGTTTTATAAGCTCGGTTTTTGTAATTTATGTTAAAACTGTTCGACTTATATAAGTTATGAGATGTATTAATATAATATTATAACTCAAAATGGACACATAAAGGATGGTTTTTTTCCGGTTAGCTTGATGATATAAATGTTTAATATAAAGAAATAATACATAGGCCAAGAGTTATTGTTGGCCGAGTTGGCTCAAGCCCAAATATTAAACGGTTAATGAAAAAACCAAAATCTAATTAATGAGACGACATCGGTTTTGGTTATAGATTTGCAAAAACCTAAACTTTTGGTTCGTTTTGGCCAAAAACCGACCCAAAACCAAACCGTGCTCACAGATGATTTTAAAAAACTATGGTGGAGGTACTCATATAAAAGAGCTTATTAACTTTGGTAGTTGATTACAAGAAGAATATGTTGATAAAAGTCATTAATCCTTTGAAAAGTTACAGCTTATGACTATCATCTAATTAACTGTAAGTAACAAAAGTATACAACTATGTTGATCCATTTGCTGTATGTGATGTATAAAAACGTATGAGGTTTTCGGTGTTCAGGTTATCTGGAGAGGACGGCCCTTTTTGGCTCAGATTCTCGATCTATTTGCTAGATATGTTTACCATATATGTAAAAATGTAACTTTGGAGCCATTTTTGGACCTTATCAGCCACTCAAAATTTCAACAAACATACTCCAATAGATAAATTTGCTTAAAGCTACAAAACTTCAACAGGGACCAAATAGCCCAAGATTCTGCAATTACATCCATACCCTTAACCAATTTAATCTAAAATTTCTGTCAAATTTCGTGATATTCTAAACACTTACCATCATAAAAACGCTAAGCGTACGGAATATCAGCTATACAAGACTCCCCCCAAAAAAATCTACAAAACCAACAATACAGCTGTGACCAAAAGTAAACACCAGATTTCAGGAAGTTGACGCGGTGATATGTTTCCAGGAGGCCCCTCTGGTCCAAATGCAGGCGGAACTAGACCACCGCTGCTTGAATTAGTACTGTTCACAAACAGGTTACATGTTAACATTTGAAAGAACAAAAAAATAGGACTTTTGTTATGATAGAAAAAGGCTGTATAGATTTGTGTTCTTACCTTCCTGTAAATATGCACGACCCGTAACCTGCAAAAGGAAGATACAATAGAAATTAACCATTTTGCCACCGTAGGTAATACAATAAAAGAAATGGTTTTATTGCATAGAATACCTATATGTTTTATTTGTCCTGTTTTAGTCGTAATTCTATTTTTAGACATCAAAGTCATTAAAAATAGGTCGCATGCCCTATTTGGTCATTTTGTAGCCGTATATTAACATCTCTTAGGTAATGCTGAACATTAGTATACAAAATAACCCTTGTAATTATATCTTTAGAGCTTATTTTTAAGGGATTTTCATTTTGCTACAAAATGACTCAAAAGGGACACTAAGGCATTGCTTCATGATTCAGGTGTAAAACAAAAAACAATGAAACCTGAAAAGAAAAAAGAAGGATTGGTATGTTACGTACTGGGATCAACCATGGTTGTTACGGCTGTACCGCTAAAGTCACATGTTGCCCCCACACTTCGCATTCTTTGATAGTAATCATTATAAGCAAACGAAGCATGGTTTTCAAGTGTATCCGGCATAAAACACGGTTGACCCGACTGAATAGCACTACAGTTAGCTTGGCCCGGCCCACATGCCCAATTCAACCCATCTTGCAAACTACCAGCATCAGCTCCTTTTCTTGCAACACAAAAACCACCTGAAGCATTCACGGTGGCGTCCCCTGATGTACCCAAATTAAAGGTATAAACGGAAGTCCCGTTACTAAAATACACACCGTAACTTCTCTCTGAAAGGGGTCCCGGCTTTTTATCTTCATTAAACAGCTCATAAATGTAAGCATTCATAGGAACCGTCGGCTGACTAGGTGGGCCTGAATCGTTCATAACACGCTTAATCAAATTATTATTAAACTTCTCTGCATTGTCAACCGTAGCGTCACGTTCGTTGGCCCCACCAGCCCATGGCCACCCTGTCTCAGTCACAACAATCGGAATCACCGAACCATTAAAGGCTGCTATTGAGTTATAAGCAGCATCCACCATAGCATCAAACATACTATCATAATGAAAGAGTGTGTTTGGGTCAACAATTTGTTTGACCGGACTCAACGGTTGAAAAAGTGCATACTCGATGGGGAAAATACCATTGCTTTGTACATAACCGTAGTACGGATAAGCATTTAACATAAAAAATGAATTTGTGCGTCTTAAAAAGGTAAGAAGTTCAGTTATAGTTGTGTTCCACGTGGCGTTGAATGTGGCTGTTGATGGCGGGAATGGTTTAGGGATTATGTCCATTGATACCGGGGTTGAAATTTTGACTCCATTATTAAGGTTTGAAGAAACTAAGGCTTTGTGAAGATTCTGCATAGCGGATACTAACACAGGTGCGACATTTGGGATCACGGATAAGACTTCACTACCAACTGCTATGGAGGTTATGTTCGTTGAGGGTACAAATGCTACAATGTTTCTATTGATCCAAGAAGCTGCTGCAGCCGGAGATTGTCCTATACGTAACACTTCCTCATTTGTCACACTGACCATAACTTCAATTCCAGTGTCGGAAAGTGCACTGAGTAAATGATTATCGGCGTCAAAGAGGCGTATGTGTGTTATTTGGTGGGATCTCAGGATTGCGACCACTTGTTCTGGTGATGGTAGGTCGGAAAGATCAGTGCCTATGTTTATTCCCACGTATCCACCTGTAAAATTTAAGAATATGACTAAAGAGGGTGTTTGGGTAAAACTGTCTACCTGCTTATTTTTAAGCAGTTTAAGAAATTTGAATTAGACAAGTAACAAGTTTCACCAAAATGTCAGAGTGAATCAAGTGAAAGAGAATCATGAGATGTTGAGAATAGTTGATACTTACCTAATGCAACCGAAAAACTTCCATACATAAGCAGGATATATCCAAGCAACATTTCAAACCTCATGGTTCTGGCACACTTTGACCGCAACCTTCGATCCTACGGTTCAAGATCAATGGTCAAAAACTGGCATTTGACTTTCTTTAGCAAATATTGAACACAAAAACAAATAGAGAAAGAATTGTAAATTCAACCAAATTAGCATTGCGAATAGACTTTAAATGGTATTGGTTTGTAGAATACAAGAATTCAATGTGGTCCACCCTATGCGGAAACTACTAGAGGAACAGTCAAGGTTACTCCTTTGCGACCAGAGGTTCATGGGTGTGAGCCATGGTGCGCTCTGGTCAGCATTTGGTCCAATTCACGTATACCAAACAAACACAAAAATATACTAAAAGACTTGTGTGAAGCCATACATACATGACTAAACACTTATAAGGGGATGTAAAAAAGATATACTTAGAAATCTTTTACAGCTGATATACATTGGCAAAAAAGTGTCAAATTGACAGATATTTCAGAAGAAGACCCAATGTCATATACCCTTTGCAACAATGCAGTGAAACTGAGGCTTAATATGACCAGAAAACAGCATAACCTGAACATGTTCTGGTTAAATTTACACTTCAGACATCCAAAGGGAGAACAAGTTTTGAAATTTTATGTCAATTTTGCAAGATGAAGTCAATCTTTATTCTTTACCACAAAACTTAAAAACACCAAATTGAGCTAAATCCACATTGACACACAACCGCATTGATTAAAGCAAGATGAACACACAAACAGCGAACTATTTCTGCACTAATGAAGTCAGCAAAACTCAGTTCTTAACTTTTTAAGAAACCAACTACAAACCACAAACAACGAAACTCAGAACACGCAATTGAGAACACGCTTCAATTAAGCTCAAATCTATCCACATTTGTATTTAAGTCTAACAAAATTAATAATTTTACCTTTTTTTAAGATAACAACATACAATCTACAAAACACATGACCTAAAAACACCCAGTTGAGCTAAATCTTGACTCACACAAAACCACATTGATTCAGCAAGATTAAAGTCAACAAAATTCAAGATTTTAACTATATAATAAACCTACTTAACAGATAACAAGACACCCAAATGAGCTAAAACACAACATTGATTCAACAAGTCATCAAAATCCAAGATTTAACAAACCCACATACAAAACATTAAACAAAAGATACCCAATTAAGCTACAGCTTTCAGCAAGCTTATAGACCCACAAATTCAAGTTTATAACTTCTTAGTACATACAAAACCCCTAAAATCTATATTCACACAACACCACAATGATTCAGCAAGATTCAAGTACACAAATTTAAAGCTTTAAACTTTACTTAGAAGCCTATAAAACACAAAATAAGGCACATTGATTTAACAAGATTGAAGTCACCAAAATCCAAGATTTCCAAAACCCATATACAAAACATAAAACTAAAGATACCCAATTGAGCACAACTCTTAATTCACACAAAACCACATTATTTCCAGCCAATCAAACACAGCAAAATACAAGATAGTACTGCAGAGGAGAGATGTACAGTACAAGTTCTTGAAGCAGCAGCTTGTACTAAATGAAGAAGAAGAAATCTAGTAGAGTATCCAAAGACACATTTAACATGTAGGAACACACAAGTGAAAAGAGGAAAACAAAACAAACAGGTTCTTGTCATACCCTTTGGTTTATTACATAATAATTGTCCAATTTTAATTATGGCCCACCACTAAAAAAATACTATGTATTCATTGCATTGCATTGCATGTTCTAGTATATTTGTGTGCAAACAAAATGCCTATGTGGTTGGTCTTTAAATATGGGTACCCTTTTTTGTTATGTTGTCTAGAAAAAATGTTTTCCATTTTTGAATATTGGATAGTGATAAAAATGTGATTGTTAAATATGAAAAAGAGAAATGATAGGCGGCTAATCGTATACTTAAAAGTGTGTGGCAAAACTTTATCTAACTATCTTATAATGCACATAGTATGGATCTAGTTCTGTATGGATCTAGTGAGAAGAATTATTGAAATAAGAAGAATGAGAAAAAATTTTGGCCACATATTTTAAATAAGTAAAGAGAAATAATATGGAGATGTATCTATTTTTGTGAATGCATCTAATATTTGTGGCTGTGGTTTCTTCTCATTCTTATATTTCTCATTTGATCCATACTCATAATGCACAAAGGCCTACTATTATTAGAATACTTAAAATTAAGTCTTACACATTTCAATGCTAAAAGTACAAGTGATTCAACACAATTAAACATTTAATATCATATTACTTATAGAAATTCCCCTCATATTTAACTCTAACATACAATTAATACTAACATTATACAATAAATAAAACATTATCTACATTAAATACAATAATTAACTGGTCAATAAATACAATTAATGCACTTATTAAAACACCCCCTACATAAGAAATACAAATTATCAAGCATATCGTACAACCAACTTAAACACAATTCCCGTATTAAATGTCACTAATACAAATAATAAAGCATATTATACAAATATTCAAGCCCGAACGAGCAACGGGCCAAATGTGCTCGAGCCCAAACGGGCACGGGCCAAACGGGCTCGAGCCTGAACGGACACGAGCCAACGGGCTCGAGCCCGAACGGACACGAGCTAAACGAAAATTTTGATATCTGTAAATTTATTGTCAAAAAGAACATAATAAACTAAAATACATGATTCACCTAAAAATTTTATTTCAGGGTACCCACAGCTGCAACGCGCGAGGACCCTGCTAGTTAGTTGTAAGAGCCGAACTAATTTTTTTACAAACCAATAAACCTATGTCACATAGTTCTAGGCATGCCTATCATTTCTTTATGAAAAACTACATCAAGTTTGATTATCTTAATGCAAGTGCTCTTTGTTTACAAATATATATATTCATGCTTAAAATTATTTTTCTAATGATATGTCCAACAATAGGATCAAAACACGTGTTAAAATTAAAATTAAAATTAAAAGCGAGAAAATTACATGTGACGTGTCAATTGATGAATTATTAGACATTAAATTAACTTACATTTTAGGTCTCTAATTGCTCATTTAGATAAAGGAATAGTAAGGTTGTATTATGGGTGAGCGTGGTGCGGTTTGATGCAGTTTGGTGAAAATCAAAATGAAACCGCATTTGCAGCTTTTACAAAATGAGAATCCACAATTGTACGATTTTTTTTTTTTTTTTTTTTTTTTTTTTTTTTTTTTTTTGTAATTGTAATATCCGTTTACTTACTCTATTTTACTACACTCTTTAATTATAAAATAACACCCAAAACATCAATTGATGTATTTTCTAACTTTCATTGATATTTCGCGATATTTTTTTTGACTTTTTTTTTGTCACTAAACGACAATTTTTTTGCAGTGATATGTGTAAGACGTGATTTAATTAATTAATAATGTTGATTGATATAAGTGTTTACATGAACCAATATTTATATTAATGATTAACCTAACTTGGGTTGAGCCTAAACCAATACAAACAAATACAAATAATAGTCAACATAAATACTAATACAAATCTACTACAAATAAATCCACTTAACAGCCTCCCGCAGTTGGAGTGGAAGAGAAACGAATGAAATCAAATTGTCTCGAAACTCAACAATCATCTTTTGTCAAGAAATAGTACTAACCCGTGGTTCACTTTTTAAGGCAATAGTACAAGTACGTTTATTGTCAAACAAATTAATTTCAATAAGATCCCAAGCATCTTTAGCAAGCTTAGGATTAGCTGTAACCAGTGGCGAAGCTAGAAAATTTTCAGTGGGGGGTCGGGATCTAATTTTTTTTTTTCCTAACGCTATTTTTCGGGTAATACCGAAATTTTGGGGGTCGAAACCGAATATACCGAAATTTTTCTACACGAAAACTATATACCCCCTACATCGCAAAAAAAAATTCGGGGGGTCGGCCCCCCCCCCTCCTATGTAGCTGCGCCATTGGCTGTAACGAGCCTACCTCGAAAGGTTTCAGAGAGGGTTAAAAAGATCAAAGTTTTAACTATTATATCCGCCATAAGCTATTTTGCGGTTGAAGGAGCCGCACTTTTTTACTATAAGATGTACCCATGATGTGTTTTACACATCAAAAATTTCACAATGATTTTCAAAGAGGTAACATCACACAACATAGTTTGCTTTATCAACACCAAGTTTAATGAGAATTTGATTAGTGATTGAGTTAATGTCATAGAATTTATCGATATGGGATAAGATAGGAGTGGAGGAGCATCGTTCGTCATTATGAGCGAGGGTTGAGGTGACTAAAGGAGAAAAAAAACTAGCAATCGACTTGTATTATAGGCGACTAAAGAATAACCAAAAAAGGTCCACAATCGACTTTAATTCACTTGAGAAAAAGAAAATCAAACGACTTTGTGGAAGTCGACTAAAGAAGAACTCGAAAAAAAGTCAATTCTAGTCCCAAGCCCGGTCTATATAGTAAAGGTCCAACATCAAACTTGTTTATCAAATCAAACAATCTAACAAAAAAGGTCTTGATGTCGACACCAACAACAAATGAGATTCTTTATGCCAAAATTCAAAAACAATCAAATTTTAATAAATAAATAAAAGAAACTCTAAACAAATATATCTTTTTTTTCTCCTTCTTAACTACTTCATCCATCTCAAAATTATTGTTCATATTTCTTTTTTGAAAGTCTCAAATTAATTGTCCATTTTTTTTTTAAATAAAAACTACAGAATTTGGTAAGGAAATATTCTGTTTGAGTGCTTGAAAATTAAAGTGATACCACTTTAATTAAATTATGTGAATTTTGTCTCCTGGCAATACTTTTGAGACGGATGGAGTATTAAACAAAAAGGTAACCAGTTTATGACAGACTACATGAATCGACTATTATGAAAGTTGACAATTAAAAAAAAAAATGTAAATTTTTGTAATCGACTTTTGTTTGAGTCGATGGAAAAAATTTGGATTAAATAAAAAGGGTAATAAAACAAAATACAAAATGAAAAAAAATACATAAATCGAGACCTTTCGAATCATCAACAAGTAACCAGTGACTATGATTAACCTAACATTTGGGCTGAAGCTTGAACCAATACAAATACAAATATTATTCTAACACTATTCAATGGAGTACAAATACAAATAACACAAATACAAATATTATTTACATATTTCGGTTATCTGTTTTCCTTTTTCCGAATAACTTTTAGAAAAAACTATAGGAATATGATTAGTTTTTAAATGTAGTACTCTAGAAACTAATCCCATCATTAATGCGGATGTGGGGGCAGAAGCTTCACAGATCTCACTTTTGACTTATGTTTTCAAATTTTGCTTTTTTTAATCTCTTTATCTTGAAATTTGAGATTTCCTTTGAAAATGCATGAATTTTGCTGTATTGTAATCATTAATGCCTTAACACTAAAAATAATAAATTGAATGTCTAATATAATAAATGAGGGTTTATATAGTGGAATAAATGGGTTTATTCAGGGACCCTAATACATTCTTTAGTTAAATGGGCCTAATTTTGCAATTTTCAAGATAATAATAAAAGGGTAGAAATAGAAAGTCATTGCCAATGGAATCTTTAATTCTCTTTTAACTGAATTTCCCTTTGAATTAGGAACTTTATTTAAGTTGTTTGTAACATGGGAAAAAGCTGTAGAGAAAGAAAAATAAAGGGTGTTGAGAAAAGTGAACCTTGAGAATCTTCAAGTGTGAAAGGAGTGAAATTTTACTTTTGCTCAAAATCTCAGTTCTCAATTTTTTTTAGCAAGGAAAATTATAGAAATCAAAAATAAATATTTTTGTCATAATTTTGAGAGGAAATATTTTACTTCAAAATCAATTAAATCACTCTTTTTTTTTCAGTATTTTCTTTTTCTTTTTCTTATTAAACGATACTTAAGAACACAACCTTTTTTGTTTCGGTACATCTTTTTTACTTTTTTTCCTTAACTGATACTCGAGAACACAATCCAGATTTATGTGATTTTTTAAAATAACTGCGTACGTTTAATTTAAAAAGTTGCTTGAAAAGTTATTCGAAACAACTATTTTATTAAAGCAGCATTGTTTGAGTTTTTATGTGAGAATTAAAGTTTAAAAAGGTATTTAGAGATTAAACACTACTTATTTTTAAGTTTTTCAAGTTAAGGAAAAATATTTTTGTTTTATACACTTGTAATGAAAAGACCATCAAGTCATTGACTATGTCGATAGGTTTGTAAGCTAAAATCCAAAAGTAGAAAATTTTGTGCTATGAGACATAGGAAAAAAAGGAGAATTACAAATATACCCACTAAAACTCAAAAATTTACATATTTCCCTAAAATACAAGTTTTTAATGCATGATTTACAATACAAGTTAAGCATATTTTAGGTATATATACAAATATGCAAGTTTTAATGGGTATATATGCAATTGACCCGAGAAAAACTTGTAATCTGGAAATCCGGTGCTGTACAACCCAGACAGCATGAACACATATTTTGCAGTTTTGGACGCACTAAAATGGCTGTGTTGTACAAGACAAATACATATGGAAGTTTTTTTTTTTTTTTTTTTTTTTTTAATTTTAAATAAGCTATCTATTGCTCATTTTAATGAACAAAAGCATGTTAACTTTATTATTAAACATATGTTTTATCTAATCATGTAAAAGAAATGTAAAGTTATAAATGCTTCAAAACAAGAGATAGTTCAACTGGCTTTATGATCCAATCATTAGGAACTCAAATTTAATAACAAAGTTACTAGAATAAGTTTCAAACTTAACCATAAGTGTTTTCAGAATTCATATTACCATTCCTTGGTTCTGATAAAAGCATAAACATTTCTAATCAAATCCATAGTGATTAAATAAAACAAAATACAAAACGAAAAAAAAAAAAAAAAATACATAAATCGAGACCCTTCGAATCATCAACAAGTAACCGGTGACTATGATTAACCTAACATTTGGGCTGAAGCTTGAACCAATACAAATACAAATATTATTCTAACACTATTCAATGGAGTACAAATACTAATAACACAAATACAAATGTTATTTACATATTTCGGTTATCTGTTTTCCTTTTTCCGAATAACTTTTAGAAAAAACTAGAGGAGTAGTTTTTTAATGAAGTACTCTAGAAACTAAGGGCCCGTTTGGTATGGGGTTTTTTGTGGGGTTGGACTCAAAGGTGGCTCAAATCTTTTGTTTGGTATAAATTATGGGGTTTAAACTTAGGCTTCAAACCCTCCAACATTACCATGCACAAAAGTCACCCCACTACCCTACTTTTCTACAACTTTCATTTTTTGTGGGCCCAACTAACACATTTATCTCTTTCTCTCTCTTTATTTATTTATTTTCTTATTATAAATTATATTTTTTTATTATATTTTTTCTCTCTCATCATTTAATTTAAAACATATATTAAATTCAAATCAAAATCCAAATTCAAATCTTAATCCAAATCATAATCCTAATCCTAATCCTAATCCTAAACCCATCTACAAATCAAAATCCAAATTCAAATCTTAATCCAAATCATAATCCTAATACCATCATTAATGCGGATGTGGGGCAGAAGCTTCACAGATCTCACTTTTGACCTATGTTTTCAAAATTTGCTTTTTTAAATCTCTTTATCTTGAAATTTGAGATTTTCTTTGAAAATGCATGAATTTTGCTGTATTGTACTCTGTGAAATACATTCTTTAGTTACATGGGTCTAATTTTGCAATTTTCAAGATAATAATAAAAGGGTAGAAATAGAAAGTCATTGCCAATGGAATCTTTAATTCTCTTTTAACTGAATTTCCCTTTGAATTAGGAACTTTATTTACTTGTATGTAACATGGGAAAAAGCTGTAGAGAAAGAAAATTAAAGGGTGTTGAGAAAAGTGGACCTTGAGAATCTTCAAGTGTGAAAGGAGTGAAATTTTACTTTTGCTCAAAATCTCAGTTCTCAATTTTTTTAGCAAGGAAAATTAAAGAAATCAAAAATAAATATTTTTGTCGTAATTTTGAGAGGAAATATTTTACTTCAAAATCAATTAAATCACTCTTTTTTTTCAGTATTTTCTTTTTCTTTTTCTTCTTAAACGATACTTAAGAACACAACCTTTTTTGTTTCGGTACATCTTTTTTACTTTTTTTTCTTAACTGATACTCGAGAACACAATCCAGATTTATGTGATTTTTTAAAATAACTGCGTACGTTTAATTTAAAAAGTTGCTTGAAAAGTTATTCGAAACAACTATTTTATTAAAGCAGCATTGTTTGAGTTTTTCCGAACAACTATTTTATTAAAGCAACATTGTTTGAGTTTTTATGTGAGAATTAAAGTTTAAAAAGGTATTTAGAAATTAAACACTACTTATTTTTAAGTTTTTCAAGTTAAGGAAAAATATTTTTGTTTTATACACTTGTAATGAAAAGACCATCAAGTCATTGACTATGTCGATAGGTTTGTAAGCTAAAATCCAAAAGTAGAAAATTTTGTGCTATGAGACATAGGAAAAAAAAGGAGAATTACAATTAGGGGTGGAAACGAGCCGAGCCGCTCGTGAAAAGCTCAGGATCGGATCGGTAAAAAGCTCGAGCGAGCCCAGCCTAAACGAGCTCGAGCCCGAGCTCGAGCCTAAGTTTGGGCTCATTTAATAATCGAGCTCGAGCCCGAGCTCTATACAAAAAGCTCGAGTAGGCTCGCGAGCCTAAACGAGCCTTTGAAATATATACGTATATATATTGTCTATACGTATAAACGAGCTTAAAAGTAGTAAACGAGCTCGAGCCTTATGTAATTAACGAGCCGAGCTCTATTTGAACTTTGTTTTCTTTAACACATTATATAAATTAGTCGAGCTCGAGCTCGAGCTCGAGCTTTTGAAAATTTTCACGAGCCGAGCTCGAGCTTAAAATATAAGGCTCGAAACGAGCTCGAGCCCGAGCTCGAGCTTTATATATATAAACGAGCCGAGCTCGAGCTCTGGCGAGCTCGGGCTCGGCTCGGCTCGTTTCCACCCCAAATTACAAATATACCTACTAAAACTCAAAATTTACATATTTCTCTAAAATACAAGTTTTTAATTCATGATTTACAATACAAGTTAAGCATATTTTAGGTATATATGCAAATATGCAAGTTTTAATGGGTATATATGCAATTGCTCCGAGGAAAAACTTGTGATCTGGAAATCCGGTGCTGTACAACCCAGACCGCATGAACACATATTTTGCAGTTTTGGACGCACTAAAATGGCTGTGTTGTACAAGTTCTTTTTTTTTTTTTTTAATTTTAAATAAGCTATCTATTGCTCATTTTAATGAACAAAAGCATGTTAACTTTATTATTAAACATATGTTTTATCTAATCATGTAAAAGAAATGTAAAGTTATAAATGCTTCAAAACAAGAGATAGTTCAACTGGGCTTTATGATCCAATCAATAGGAACTCAAATTTAATAACAAAGTTACTAGAATAAGTTTCAAACTTAACCATAAGTGTTTTCAGAATTCATATTACCACTCCTTGGTTCTGATAAAAGCATAAACATTTCTAATCAAATCCATAGTGATTGTAAAAACAAAGTACAGTAGCAATTAACGTAACACAACAGCCATTCGATCAAATACGCTACAACCATCTCAGAAACATGTTTAAAGACCAGAACTTCACGGACTAGCAGAAGCATCCCTGTGTGGAGGCACATCTCTGTCGTAATCACGTGGATCAGCACTTCTGCTTCGGCTACGACTAGGACTCCTGCTCCTGCTTACTTCCCTTACAGGACTACGGCTTCGACTCCTTGATCCATTAACAGGACTGCGACTTGGGCTCCTAGGTGAACGATCATGAGATGGAGAACGGTCTCTCACTGGTGAGCCTGAGTATGATCTTTCACGACTGTACCTTTTCTCTGCAGGTGAAACCGACCTGCCCAAAAATAAGTACAGTAAGTCAATGCAGCGACTGGCGTATGGTAATAAAGTCTAATAATTTGCAGGATATGGATTGTAATTCTAGAACCAGAGAATTTTATTGCAGGATCAAGATGCTTTTACCTTGAGTAGTGCCTTCTTCTGGGTGCGGGAGAGTAATCACGGCGGGGAGATCGTGATCTGTCATAGCGAGGAGGTGGGGAACGGGCATAACGAGGTGAGCGAGAGTAACGAGGGGGAGGTGACCGCCTACGATCACTGCTAAATCTGCTGCCACTCCTGCAACAACATACATTACACATATACAGATGAAAACTCGATAAATGTACAACCAATTTCTTGAAAACCAGCAGCAAATTAAATTTATTCTTGAACAGATAATTAACAATCAGTAAATGTACCTCCGCTCTCTAACTCTCATATCAGAAGGTTTCTTCCGATTCTCCTCAGCAAAAACAACTGTCATTTGTCGGCCTAGAAGAATCTGACCATCCATCTGGTACTTTGCTTCTTCAGCATCAGCAGGCTCCACAAACTGAACAAAACCAAACCCACGTGGTTCCCTGCATAAAACAAAGTAAATAGATGAGTTCAGAAACAACTTGCATTAACATGGGGCTGTTTGCAGAATTTATTAATCTCTGTTCTTTTAAAATCAAGAGTTTTAGAGAGAAAAAAACAGGAGTTCCCAAACAGCCCCTTTATTAGTTCACTTGCAGACTATCAATTTCCAGTAATATATGTATGCCACCATCATAAGCAGATAAAGGCATAAAGCAAGCGCATGGCTGCTGACCTTGCAATTGTCAGTATAAATACGACTTGAAAATCTTCAAGACTTCAAATCTTGAAATCTTCTAAATGTAACCATAACTCATTTTTCTTCCCATCTTCACTATCAATACACACCACCTTCAATATAACTCTAAAACTTGCCTCTTACTACTGAAATATATCAAAAGAACCCTTAATACCGGTGGATACCTTCAAAACTTTTACTTCTTTCACAGTTAAATCTCAACAACTTTTATTCAAAAATCCCAATTTGTATAATTAGATAGTATAACTAAGAATAACTGAACGCTAGGATACCCAGTATCACAGTAAGACAAAAGAAATGAATCTTCAACCAAGAAAAAAAAATCACAACAACTAAGACATCGAAACCTATAGACAATCACCGGACTAACAACACTACACATAAAAACATGATACTCTAAAAGGCCAATTACAAACAAATACCGATTTAAAACAGATAAAAGACACATAATGACATGACTGATGACCCATTTAAAAAGAATTTAGAAGCCAGTCATGTAACCTCCTGGCCAATTGGCAACGTAATTATAACAAAACACCAGCTCACCCGCTATAGTAATCCCTTGGCAAATAGACGTCCTTTAGAGGACCAAATTGTCCAAATGGCCTCCGAAGATCTTCTGGCCTGCACGATAAAACATTTTATATTAGTTATCTAATTTTGAAGCCTTGTAAGAAAAGCAGATCCTCCTACAAATGTAGAAAATTAACAAACTAAAAGCATAGGGCAGAGACAGCGGAGATAAGTATAGCCACAACTACCAGGTACACTTACCATCCTACATGGCTGCACAATAAAGAGTCAACTAAGAAAACTACAAATATAAGTTGGTAACTACATACCGACAGTCGTGGCGAAGATTACGAACAAGAAGACTTGTAGGAAGATCTCTTCCACGACTACCACCATAGCCGCCACCACCATAGCGACCACCCCTGGGACTAGGACTCCTCCTCCTCCCGTAACCACCCCTAGGCGGTGGTGATGGTGTATAGCTCCTTCTACCCATTCTCAAGCTCTGCACACGTAAATACCAGAGAGTATAAGAAAACAAATATCAATAAATAAAAGCATTCCCCCAGCTAAAGTAAAGCTGTAGAAACACGGACAGAATACAAAAGCAAAAGTAAACCTCTACCAAACACGCTTATAGATCAATAAGATAAACAAATCTCTGCCAATAACTTCACAGCATATACACGAAGCGCTCAGTACCCCAAAATCCATGTCTACAAGCTAAACATTAACAGTAAAAATCCATGGCAATCTAGTTTTATACGTGACTAAAAAGTTGTCCATTTACCATATTCTACACCTTAGCAACAAGTCATCATTCCAGCTCAAACACCCTAGCTAAATTTCTTCACTAGTTACAGCTTGCAATATGTTTAAATAGTATCCTAATAACGCCATTAAGAACACACATATTTAGCAAATTACACCAGCCAGTTAGCTAAAGTAACAGACCTAAGTGATACAAAATTAACACACACAAAAGGGGGAGTAAAAAGAGTTCTTTCATCACTACACCATTATTCTTCAGTTAACCAATATCCGTACAAAAAACCCTAACTTTACAATTCAAGAAACTAACTTCATTACTCAACATATCAATTTACCAACCAATCCGATTAAACCAGCTCAAAAACATCAACACCATATAAAACTGCCCAGTTAAAACCTACGTCTATAACTCAAAACATCAACTGTAATTGTCACGTCAACCGCCAAAAAAGCCCTAACTTTACAATTCAAGAACCTATCTTTATCACTCGGGACAACTTAACAACTAAAATAGTTCGGCTAACCAAACTAGAAAACCCCTAACTTTACAATCAAATAACCTATCTATATGATTCAAGACATCAATATACTAACCGATCTCCTGTACTAAAGCACCAACTTTATAACCCAAGACATAAATTAATCAACTTAAATTGTTCGATAACTGAATTCAAGAACCTAACTTCATTACTCAATACATCAATTTACCAACTAAAACCGTCCGACTAAGCTAACTCCAGTACAAAGACCCTAAGTTTAAAATTCAAGCACCTAAACTTATAACTCGAAACATAAACCAAAATTACCAATTTCCGCTAAAAAAAGCCCCAACTTTACAATCAAGAGCCTATCTTTATCACTCGGGACAACGTAAAAAGGCTAACTAAACAACGAAACCGCTAACTTTACATCAATATACCAACGATAATTATCCGGTTAACCAATCTCCTGTACTAAAACATCAAAATTAACAATTTCCACTAAAAAAAGCCCCAACTTTACAATTCAAGAACCTATTTTTACAACTCGGGACAACTTAAAAACTTAAATTGTTCGGCTAACTAAACTACAAAACCCCTACTTTACAATCCAAGAACCTATCTTTATCACTCGGGACAAATTCACAACTAAAATTGTTCGGCTAGCCAAACTACGAAACCCGGAACAAGAAACCTAAATTTTATAACTTTATAACTCAAGACATCAATTTATCGACTAAGAATGTTCGATTAACTGAATACCGGTACACGAAACCTAAATTTTACAATTCAAGAACCTAACTACATAACCCAATACATCAATAAATCAATCAATCAACTATTTATAATTGAAGCCCTAAAACATAGATAAAGCACCTAATTTTATAACCTAATCAAAACCCTAATTTAGAATTCAAGAACATCGTAACTTTATAACTTAAAATTTAACATGGGGGTAAATAATAAACAGTAAAAAAGAGGGATAAAAAAGTAACTTTTTGTGAATTAATTTGATTAGATGGGTACCTGTGAAATTGAAAGATTGAAATTAGGGCTTGTATTTGTGAAAAGTGATTTGGGGTTTTTTGTTTTAGGGTTTGATTGATTTATATAGAGATTGTTGGCACGTGTGACTTGGAGGGTTGGGTTGGGTTTTGGGTTGAGGGGGTGTTTGGATTCATGGTTTAGGATTTGGTATATAGGTAAAGATTTTTTTTTTNTTTTTTTTTTTTTTTTTTTTTTTTAAATGTGTTTCAGAAAGAATTTTTACTTTAAGATAACAAAAAGATACTCATATATTTATATAACAATTCTCGGTGGACCGAACTCCAATGCCTGTAAAATAATATTATTTCCAACGCCTGTAAAATAATATTATATTAGCGTACAACATGGAAATTACTTTTTATATCCGAACTATGACGGCTTATGTATAGAATACTTTTATTTGCATAGCTCGCTATGCAAAGGGCTGATTTGGGCCCAAAACGCATAGCTATGTAACCAAATGATATGTAGTATGTACAGTAACTAGAACTAGATCGTACCAAGCTAAAGTGTTGTATGCGTGTACGCTGTCGCAAATGCAGCCTACATACTATCGTAGATAAATGCATACTTTTGTATTGCACAACTTTATAGTGCTGTCACGAATGTAAGGACACCTGCATAATTTTGTATCACTTGGCTGAACCAATATAACTGCTAGCTTTGACAAACCTACCGTATTACAATACAAACTTTTGTAAATGTCCACGCCTCAACGCGGCGGGTTAATGCCACTAGTTACTAGAAACAAGGATGAGAATCATGTCCTAAAATCAATTTGATTTATTGCGGATTTGTTTAAAACATGCTAGATTGATGGTCTATATCTCATTTGTAGAACACAAATAGCTTAATGGTCGTTTTAGGCAATAATGTTAACACCTGGCATATTTTAACAATCATATCAACTTATTTCGCTTCGTCATCTGTATATATATGTATCATATTTAATAGTTTTGATCTCCTCATCTTTTATTTTTTCGATGCATTTTTTTTAATCTTTCTTTGCCTTATAAAAAAAGGAAAATAAATTCATTCATGAACTTGATTAATTCATCGGGAACTGCAATACCTCCACAAGGTCCCACAGTGGTTCTATTACGACATTAAAATTTTCAAGGTCAACCCTGGCCCAAACCTAGACTATTCCATTAGTAAGATTAAGACCTTGGACCCCATTTGCAGCCCCACTACTCATTTCCAATAATTTTCATGCTCGTGAATCCCCAGCGGAAGAACCAAGTTTCGTAACCCATCATCTTCCATTTGTTCATTAATATCGATTGAAGCTTCATCTTCATTGCTTTCAGATTGAGAGGGTTTGAGTTTTAGGGGGTTGAACAACACTAACCCATTGTACTTATTGAATAAAATTTTCTGAAGTTGGGGGGTTTATATAGATGAAATGGAGACATGTGATTGGTTGATACATACACACAAGATCTGCAAAGTCATCATCTTCGTCGTCACCAACTGATTTTTAGGTCAATGTAAAGGAAATCTCGATACCAACAACAACTTGTAGAAGACCTTGCATAACTGCTGCTAAGTGAGCAGTAGTACCACCAATCAACCAAAACTGTTCGTTCATCCACCATTCTTCTAACTCGATTCCAGACCATTCTACATAAAGAACAGCAAGCATGACAATCGTGAGAGTGATGATCAGCAGGTAAACAAGAAATGTTACGTTAAGAGTTTAGGGAAAGTGTTGGGAGGAAACAGTGGCCAACCTGAGGATTTGATGAAGTCTATCAGTAAGATTGATTGGAGTTGTACCACAAAAGGCATCTCATTTTGTAACACAAGTAAACTGATTTCCATCCTTGGTTATGCATTCGGTAACCTGTGACAACATCTTCAGTCACTGACCAATATCCTTAACACCAACAACAACAACATACTGTTGTACACTATTGAATCTCTAACAGGATAGATTCCATCGAGTTTAGGATATTGATTAAAAAAAAGGGCAAATCCAAAGTTGATAAGGTTACAGAATGTGTATTAAATGTGTGTATGTGTGTGCATTTTGATCTAAATGAGTTTGCCCCAAATGTGTGAAAGTTAATATATAACTCAAGGTTTGGTTGCAAATTTTGTCCCTGTGAATACTGTAATGACTAAACTACCCCGTCGAGGAACAGTGACCACGAGATTTTTTAATGATCGTTAGCGAAAGGGACATAATTTGATATAAAATGTGAACAACAATGACATTCTTTTTAATTAAAGTTTGAAAGTGGCCAGGGTGTAAAATCAGGATACCACATGGGCATGTTTTGCAATTTACCTTGTATATAAAGATGAGATGTGCGAACATATATAAAACAAATAAAACTAATTTTACGAACTTATTTAGTTAAATAAACATATGTTACGAACATCTAATACATGTGTCTCTTATTTTTTAAACTCGGGTGATTATTTATATCAAAACTAATATGTATAATTTTTTTATTAGTTTTATTAATATTAGTATGGGCGATTTGATTTTTGGTTTGTATAAAACCAAAAACAGAAAACCGAATCAAAACTTTCGTTTTTTCAAAAAAAATAAAAACCGCACCATCGGTTTTTAAAGTTGGTTAAGTAATATTAGGAGTGATTTTTCAGCTTTTCGGTTTTTAGGGTTTTACATCACTTTTCTTTAAACCAAATCCAAACAAATCGATCCAAACACCACCTGAAACAAGATTTACAACTTAAACGCTCAGTTTTTTAGTTTCAATTCCGTTTCCTTTCCTTTTCCTTTTCCGCCCCCAAAAGTAGGAGGAAGATTTCACTATCAAATCTTCCTCTCATCTTCTTTACAGATTCCCTTTCCCCTCTTAAATAAAGCTCAAGAACACAAAAAAAACTTTCTATTTCCTTTACTTTCCTCTCAAATTTCAATTCGAGAACTGAGCGTAACCCCATATCCAAACACTCCCTTTAAACCAAAAACCTATAAAACCAAAACCAATCTTCACCTCCCACCTCTTCTTCTTCTTTCTTCCTCAAAAAGATTCAAACTTTCCGGCCAACAGACCCAAAACCATCATCACTTTCCGATCAAGGTATATAACCTCACAAGATTCATCATTTTCTTCATTTATCTTTATAAAAATCCATTTTTTGTGAATACCCTTTTTAGCTCTAGCATTGAAATGTGTCTTGATGCTTTAAAGTTTGTGTCTTTTGCATTTATTTGTAATCTTTATTAGTGCCCATGTGGTTTTTTGTTTCACTATTGGGGTGTTTGGATTAGCTTATTTTCTGGGCTTGTATGAGCTTATCAAAAATGTTAGCTTTTGTTGCTGTGTTGTAGGAATACTAGTTTAGGGGGTTTGTTTTAGCTTAATTTTGAGCTTATTATCTTATTTTGTTTAGTTTCTTTTTTCTCTGTAAGCCCTTTTTCATATTTTCTTACTTATGAGCGTTTAAGGTTGCTTAGTTTTTTGTGTTTATGCTTATGCTTAAATAAGCACATTTAAGCTGTTTAATATCAAGGACTACAGAAAACGGTATTTGGATTTGCTTTTTTTTTTTTTTTTTTTTTTTTTTTTTTTTTTTTTTTTTTTGTGCTTGTCGCATTGCGTATTTTACCTCGAAATAAGTAGATAAGCTGACGGAGTTTGAGTGATACAAATGACGAAACTTTCTTCTGTTTAAAAACAAATAGATAAGCAGAAAACATAAGCAATCCAAACACCCGTCTTACTCTGCAAATATGTTAAATTTTATCTTCATTTAGGTCACTGTACTGTCAAAAACCGGGTATTTTATTTATTAGTAATCGGATATTTACGTTGGTCAGTCTATGACGTGTTGGTGAGAGATTTGAAGAAATTTAGTGCTTTGAATGTATAAGTTTAAAGAAGCTTAATAATAGGTCTTATGACCCCGTAGATTATTAACCCCATTTGCTTCAGTTTGATTTAGGGATGGAGGAGCAGTTTGTACTGAGAGTACCGCCATCAGTCGCTGAGCGTATAGAACGTCTTTTAAATGAGAGTGCCGATGAAGAGTCACTGGATCTGTCATTTTCTGGTGAGATATAATTGTGTTAACTTGAGACAAAGTATATATCATATGTGAAAGCTTGAAGGTGTCTTTAGCATGTTGAAAGTGATTATGTGATAGTTAACAATCATATCAGATGATCAGCCGTAGCCATGTAGATAAATAGGCTGCAGGAGGTCATATTTGGACATGGTTATCCGGTTTGAAGTTGTCATAAATTGAACATCTGTTATAGTGCTTCGCAAATTATGGTTATTTAAGAATTTACATGTACAGTGACTCGTAAATAATCAGATAACTAGAATCAGCATATTTGCGGCACTCCAAAACTACTGTCTAAAACTGATTATTTGGCACTAAAGATTGATTAACCAAAATTAGTTTCAGTATACCAAACACTTGAAACTTATTTTCTGCGAATGGGAATATGCGATTATCAGATAATCGCTTTTGAAAGGCAATGCCAAGCATCACTAAACTGTACGACATAAGATAGATAACATAGAAAGAAGTTAACAGGGTTCTATCATTAAGAGTGTTTAGATAAGTGCATTCATATGTCTTGAAAATCTTGTTATATCTGTAGTTAGTTTGTGAACATGATAATGCTGTTTGGAAGAATGGAGGAAAATATTTTGAAGTTGGGACACCCTAAACGAACCCGATAACACTTGTTTATAAGAACAAAAGATATTGGTAGATCCAAACACATAGAACCAACCTGCCAAAACTACATACTCAGTGTTTTATGGACCGTGGGGCAATGCCGGCCCTTCGTCTTCTACTGGCCAGAATGTGTGGCGTAGCGGTCACATGAGCCCAGCGCAAGGCTGGGTCGGCTACAACTCAGACACAGTCACAAACAATCTGGTTAGCGAAGCTGTCAAATACGCCTAGCATAGGACAGTTCAGGCCTTCGCTCCATATACAGAAACTGGTAAATGTTGTATAAAATTATGCAAATGAAAAACACACACACAAACACACACGTACAAAGTGCTAACTGCTTTTAAATATGTGAGTAATTCTCTCAAAATTTTATTCTAATATATCGAGTACAACTAGGCTGATAAAGACTACCTCTAACAGAATTATAATCAGATAACAGGTCCCTAAAAGTTATGGATAGTTGGGTAATTTTGCATTAGTCCCGCTTATCAATTTTCTTACTACCTAAATTTGATTACTTTGGTCCTTCATATTAAGGAAAATGAAGTTCATAACCATAACCATTAGGAGTCTACCCAAACACTCAGAACCAATCAGTTTAAGTACACATACAAAGATCTCCTAGGTTCTCTCACGTTTGAGTTTCTTTTATCATCTGATTCTATGCATATGGTCAATATGTTAGCTTCACTTGTTAATTTAATGAATCTATATGCACATTGTAGAGGATGGGAGGAGTGGTAAATTCGTTATTGGTGATGAGCAGTTTTCGGCCTCCCTCTTCGACCTCCCCACAATCTTAGAATCATACAAAACTTATGACGACAGTGTTCTAATCAAAACAACAGATGTTGGCCAAGTATGTTTTATCTGCAGGTTTTTTCATATGCGCAACATTGCTTCATATATTAGTCTAGTCACACCTCTATACTGTCACAGATGATTCTAGTCAGTGAGGAGGCTGTTCCTGTTCCAAATAGTGGGGAGTATCGACATGGTATTACCCCACCTATGAAAGATGTTCGAAGACGAAGGTTTCGCAGGGAGCCTGATTTAAATGTATGTTCTTGAAAATTCTTGTATGTTAAAGCTGTGAAGATGTACTGATATTTGTGTATATTCGTTGCAGCCTGAACTTGTGCAGCGAGTTGAGAAAGATCTGATGAACATCATGAATGGTGGAACCGCTGAGTATATTGATATCCTTTTATAATGTCGGATTTACTTACATTTAACCATGAGTACTTTTTGAAAATGTACTTAGTGATGAAATTCTTTAGGTGTCTGCTTACTGCTCACATATGAATAATTTATCCGAGAACCTAATGACTACTTAAGCTAGGATGTATATAAACTGTTTCAAGTTTTATGGTTTATAAATTATAATTGATTTTCTGATTTTAAATATTCACAATCATTTTCCAAATGCGCATCCAAACACCCTGTAAGTACAATAAATATTACTTATTCAAGTTCATTACAGATTGCGTTTATTCATAATATCTTGATTAAGGTATTTATTCAAGTACGATAAGTCTAGAATCCTTGAAATGCTAATTGTTAGCAGAATATTTAAATTTTAGTTTTTTATTTTAATAATATCTTGATTGGTTTAGTCCATATAATTCCTTAACACTGGTTTTCACATATGGAAATGACCGAGCAAGATGAAGCTGGTGACGGGAATGCTCGTGACACTATTAACAAAGCAGCACCGGCTCCTCCAACAGATCCAAATACTTCACAGGCTGCAAATGCTAGAGAGCCTGAAAGAACCGATTCTGATGAGTCCGATTATTCAATTTGATTTTCACATTTATGCAACTCAAAATCTGGTATGATCATTGTATTACGCCAATTTCTTAACATTTTTTTTCACATTTATACAACTCTGTTTTCCCATATTCAATGAAAGAGGTTATATCAAAGATACACTTTTTTAAATATTTTCTGTTCGGAAACATTTACATTATATTGGGTCAGGAACAGCTTCTGGTTTAATGAGGATGACAGCCAAGATTAGGTATGGTCTATACTCTAGAGTGTTGACCTTAATTTTGTGAAGCCGTCACCATATATGCCTCAAATTATGTTCTAACAACCCATACATCAGCTGTACTATCGCATTATCATGCTATCTTTTTAGGCCCATCTGGTGCAAATCACAAGTATCGACAAGAGGTTTTTATAAGATGATCTGTATTTAACCGCTTATGCCATCATGTAAATAGATACAGATGCACATACACACGCCACTGATGTTCGATATCATAAATGAATGCTTAGCTAAGAGGCATATATTCGTGAAAAATGTAAGTTTGGTTCGTTAAATCGTTTGAATTAGAATGCAATATGATGCAGATGCAAAACTCTACGAGTTAATGACTTGCCACAAGGTTGATAGGGCATGCCCTCGTGTAGTTTTTTATAGGGTTAAAGTAACTGCCATAAACCCATAAGTGTCTCACTTTGCGTTTAAAAGTGATTTTCTAGTCGCAAAAGTTAAGTTTTCGTGTTTGGTATAGTGAAACCATTTAGAATTATTTAATATATTTGGGATCAATTATTAGTTGGGAGTAGCTGCAAAAATCTTAGTTATCCGATTGCTTAGGGCCATTATACAGGTAAATACTAATATAGTTAAGACCTTGCCAAACACTCGAACTTATTATATGCATTATCACAACTTCAAACATCACGGGCACGTCAAACGCTAACTCCTTTTGCCCGTTTTTCAAACCACTTTAAAAACTCAATGCCATGCCGTTGTATTCGAGTCATTAAATATGGTTTTTAGGTGTATATGGTTTTCAGTATTCTGTATGTGCATGAAGCATGGTTTGAGCTATAGTTGCACAAAAATAATCAAAATGGTGATTTGTGAATCACATGCTGAAAGCTATATGCCACCATGCATACACGGTGTGTTTGACTTTGTAGCAAAACCCAAAAACATTAGTCAATACAAGGCTATAAGTGCAAGGCTGTAAAAGGTGTTTTCTGGATCCACCCACCTTATACAATCAGTATAACTTTTATTGCAAGATATATAACTTTCATTAGTTGTTGTTGTTGTTGTTGTTGTTGTTGTTGTTGTTGTTTTTTTTTTTTTTTTTTTTTTTTTTTTTTTTTTTTTTTTTTTTTTTTTTTTTTTTTTTTTTTTTTTTTTTTTTTTTTTTTTTTTTTTTCGAGACATGTACGCGGCTTTACTATGTTAATCTTGTGACCGTTTCTGACCATTCTCTAGCCACCTCTAAATGTACACACCTAGCGATGTTTGAACCCTTGAACTATTGTGAGGAACTAAAGACCTTACCACTAGGCTTACAATATATACACCACAAATCTATCTCACATGTTCTAAGCAGCATTTGAACTCAATCATTTGGTTGAGGAGTTTTTCACATAACTTTGCATTAGCTTATTCTCCCGACGTATGAACTTATTTGAAATTGAAACAAACTTGTAAGCCTGTTTTTTCGGCTTATAAGTTGATCAAATTGACACGTTAATTTGAATAAGCCACAAGTTTAAGCCGATAAATTGATAAGCCAAGAAAATAATGTATTCCTAACCCCCATCCTTAAAGCTTAAAGCCATATGGATGTGAAAAGTCAACACCTTGTTGATATAACATTTCTTTTAAGCTTGTGCAATGGGTTAGTGAATGGGTTTTGATACCCTTTTGACTTTTATTTTTCTAATAACTAGATTTGACCTTTGTTTAGAAATGCACTTTTGAAATGTTATTTAGCACCTATTGGGCCTCCTAACCCAATTTCTATTTGATAACTCAAACTTTTGTCATATCTATAATCTATTTAACTTTAAACTTTGTCTCATTTGGTGCAACTTGATCTTTGTTTAGAAACTTAATGATCATTAGTATATGACTATACTCTAATTCTTCTTTGCTTGTTGATTTATATATATATTATCATGTGTTTTGCTGGTAAACTTTGAACATTTACGTGTCGGTTGGATTTTAGCAAAATGCAGAAAATGAATCACAACTTCTAGCTCAACCAACTTTAGAACGTGTTTTTATGCTCATTTGATGCAACTTGATCTTTGTTAATAAGCTAAATGATCATTTGGTAGGAAAAAAAAAAAAAAAAAAAAGACTCTTATTCACTTGTTTTATATACATTATCATCTAATTACTAGTAGACTACATTTATGTGGTGTTTAGATTTTGTATTAAAGTGCAACTTTTCAATTCTAGATTTTGGCTCACTAGAGCTTAATACTTGTTCCTAAATGTTGAATTCTAATCTTCCTCAGCCCACGCCAGATTTGTCTCACGTTCATCGATTAGACATATCAAGCTAATTTATCGGCTGCTCAGTGGTGGCTCAACGTTCTGATCCATCCTTGATGACAGATTTTCATAAAGTTTAGGTTACTTCTTCACGCAGATGAGATTGATGGAACCAACTAGACCACACACGCTTAAAACAAGATGTAAACTTTTGTAGTTGCGCTTGTGGATGGATCCCTTAGATAATATGACCACACGTACTAATTAAAACATAGCTAGACCGAGGTAACGTGTGGGATGACGAGTTAGTGAATTTTCCGATTATTGGTTATTAGAGAAACACGTCGACGAACTCATGTGGTTCGTTCACTCGTATAGATCAGGGGCGAACCGATTGGACCCAAGACTCTCTTGCTTAGTAACGATGCTAAACAAATGCTTCACAAGTCAACATGAACATCATATCATAGTATCATACCATATCATAGTTGTTGATAAGATTGAAATTTATTTTATACGAAAGGACCCAGTTCATAAAACCGAGTGGACCAATATGGAAGAAGTTAATGTCACACCTTACCCAACCCGTATGCAATGCGTCGGTGTTTGGTGAAAATAGACCAAACAATTACTTCTAGTTATAGTTCATAACAAGTCACATTATTTCTTTATAATTTGTTTTTCTCTCAACTCACCACCTTGTTAAGAATCAACATTGACACGTTCCTTGAGATATAAGTCAAATGTTTGTATATGTTATTACTGCAAAGTACTATGCACGCTATTCAAAGGCGGAGACAGGAGGGATCAGGGTAAAAAAAAAAAAAAAAGTGTAAAATTTTGACTATTTTTGTAATTTGTCCCCCTAACCAACCGATTTACAGTGAAGTTTATAAAACCTATCAAAGTTTATCCCCTCGACCATAAGTTTATGGCTCGCCCCTGAAGCTATTGGAGAAAAGTTGAGCTTTTCTTTTACTTTAATGTACAAAATCTGGCGGGTTATTCCCATTACTTATTATTTATTTTTTTATAATTTTTTTTTTCCTAACCAACCTAAGATACCAAAAATGCAACTAATTGGGTGAACTTGTTAGAGTTTCAACAATAAAATAGCAACAAACTTTCTCTAAAGTCTCACTTTACACCTTAAACTACAATAAATATCATAAACTTCACAAAATTTTCACGTTAATAATAGTGATACATGTAAGATTTTTATCATAACACATAAAAATGTGCATATTAAAACACTTTATGATAATTCGTTACATTTACTCATGTTCTTTTTAAATTTACATAGCAAGACGGGACATTTAAAAAAGTTAGTACAATATTATATCCTAGACCCAAGTTGTTGTAAAAAAAATTTAAAACTCAACACAAAATACAAAGTCAACTCGAAAGAGCATACGCGTAAAGTAACCTAACTACCTAAGTAACATTAAACAAAAGAGGTGGTGATTTTTACCATCAAACTACATATTTTGACCGTTTCATCCTACCAACTTAACTCCATTTTTACCATTGCATGATGTGAGAACAAAATAGTCAATACACTTAGATAGTGTATGATTAAAGCCACCAAAGTCAACAAACAAAAGCAGACCCGACCCCAAATTTATTATCGTATATATGGTTGCAACTAGCATTTCAGAATGGGTGTAAATTACTATGTATCCTCACAATTATTGATAAGAGTTTTTTTTTTCAAACATCTTGAATTAAAAATGTATATATGCGACACAGTACCCATTCTGCATTGGTCATGTAAGATTGACGAAATTCATAACATCAGGATTGATAGGACACTTAAATGTGTAAAGCAAATTAGAGCGTCAGGTGCGGTGCATGTTATAGTCGTGTTATAAGTGTCTCAACGTCAGCTTTTACTCTATAATATTTCAGTAACACAAAACGAAAAAACCTTCTCCAATAACATTCCTATACCACACCACTAAAAAACCTCATTCACTCACAAAAAACATAAAAATAAAAAATAGCTCAGTGACACTCGCTATTGGGATGACGATGCGTCTATAACGAGTATAACGGCGCCATAAAGGGCAAACGGCCCTATAACGACTATACTCTCTTCCATTATCATACATGCATAATTTCATCAAATATATGCTACAAACTTTTAAACAGATATTTAGGTAATTTGTATATGTTGAACAACGATAAGTCAATGGGTTATCAAGAAATTATATAGCCAAAGTGAATTCGCGCTATATCAAGAAATGCACATACAATTACTTCTTCAAGAATACAAATCGTACGGTTTTAACCATTAATTAGACTGTGTGTAATACTTCTCGACCCAACTCATGCTACCATGAAAACAAATGTTTTAGCTCAATGCATGCATGATTAGATTTAACATTCGGACTTTTTATATAACATGAAATGACTCCTCAATCATGATCATACCCTCTTTATTTACATCAATGTCACATCATACTCGCTTTCTATTAGTGATCTGGACGACCAATTTTTTTTTCTTTTTTTCCATTTCCCGTGTGACGGCATAATGAGTATGGTGATAGCCACGCGTGAAAAGCGCCCATATCAAGCTTGGTGTAGCACGTAATAAAACGTTGTCTTTTTTTTTTTTTTTTTTTTTTTTTTTTTTTTTTTTTTTTTTTTTTTTTTTTTTTTTTTTTTTTTTTTTTTTTTTTTTTTTTTTTTTTTTTTTT